>VWZX01008139.1:366006-385600 GCA_013399015.1 Galbula dea
GGGGGGGGGCAATGTTGCTTTTTGCCAGATCTTCCCGCCACTATTTATTTATGAAAAGCAATGAAACGTATATTCTCAGTCAACTTTAACCCCAGCACATGGAGCTACCGGGTTATTTTGCAGCTGTCTTTTTAAACAAGGCCAGCTCATTATCTTTAACTAAACTTTATCTTCGGAGATCTACTTTATCCAGGCTCTGATTACCCTCTGTTTATCTTTCTCTTCACATGTTCCTCGCTGCCAGTGTCAACAGCTACTCCTCTTTTGACCTACCAGCTTGGCTTTCGCAGGCTTGCAGAGTGGTAAGATCAGCTGTAAAGCAGTGAGTACACAAAGCGAGCCACAAAGACCAAAGTTCTTTGAGTGGAGAGAAAAAAAGGAAACCATTGGCTTTAATTGGAATAGCATTGTTCAGCAACCACACTCGGGCATCCCAACAGAGCTTCTCTGACACCCACTTCTGAAGGGACCACAGAAACCTCTTATTCAGGGAACACAGGGGGGAGATAAGATCCAACGTGTAACACAACCTCAAAATATTTGCTGCTTTCTGTTTCTTCTGCAGCTGGAATCACTACAGAAGCCCCTTGGTAGGTACGGAGAAGGCAGCAAGACCACAGCTTGCAGGTTTGGGGTCTTTAGAAAGCCAGCAGAGAAAGTTTGCCTCTTTAATATTACATGTAATAACTTATATTAATAATATAAATTATATTTAATATAATATTTTGGGGTTATCTAGCCTGGAGAAAAAGAGGCTCAGGGGAGACTTTCTCGCTCTCTACAACTCCCTGAAAGGAGGCTGGAACGAGGCGAGGGTTGGTCTTTTCTCCCAAGGAACAAGCGACAGGACAAGAGGAAAACAGCCTCAAGTTGTGCCAGGGGAGGTTTAGAGATTGGACATCAGGATTTCTTTCCCCAAAGGGCTGTCAAGGCCTGGCACAGGCTGGCCAGCACAATTGTGGAGTCACCATCCCTGGAGAGGTTTAAAAGACATGTAGAATTGGTGCTGAGGGCCATGGTTTAGCGGTGACCTGGCAGTGTTAGGTTTAACGGTTGGACTGGATGATCTTAAATATCTCTTCCAACCAAAACAATTCTATGATTCTATCTCCAAGTGTTAAAAGGCCTTAAGGATGGAAAACAAGGACTCTTCCCCTTTGTCATCACCTCAGTAACTCTGAACTCCCATTTTGACAGTCACTGGGGACCTACTGGGAACCAAAAGAGGAGAACTTTGGTTAGATGTGGTTCCATTTCAGTGTCTCAAACTCTAGGACAGAGCTTACCCTAGAAAAACTCTGCCCGCTGTTCATCACTGTTTGCCTGGAGAGGACAAATCTTCATGTTGATCAAATAGTTGAAGTGATTTTGAAGTAAAAGGTATCATGGAGAAAAGAGGCTATTTCCAAGCCTTTTAAAATAAAACAGTACTAACAGAAGCTATTTATATAAATAATATTCAAGGTTGAATATAGACGGACGTGGTTTTCATGGATTCATTCCACTTTCACTGGCAACTTCTCCACATCATCACTGCTGCACATCAGAAAGTCACAGCATGGCAAAGGTCTTTATTTGTCCTACTTTCACCAAGACATCTTCACCTAAAGTAAACTTCCAATTGTTTTCATCCTGCACTTGACCTCCTTGTCGGCTTTAAAGTAACTTGCTGCTGATGGACCAATGGAAACAAGGAAGATAACAGACCTGTATCATTAGGAGAAGTCATCCAGAAACATGTCTCTGACACTTCTGGAGACAATTATTGAGATGGAGTACTTCTGAAGATGATGTAATTCTGGTTGTGCGCCACATTTGTAGGCTACCTTCTGATTAGTCCTGCTAGGAGCACCAGAGAGGTCTCCTAGTACAGGAGCAGGACTGTCCCCGCTACCAGGCTGTCACACCAGACCTGGCACATGTCAGCTGTGCTCTGCCAGGCAGCTTGCACACCATCAACTGGTTTCAAGGCCTAATATCTCACTGGGATGGACACGGGCAACCCTCAGCACATGGACTTACTGAAACGTCCTACTGGGCTGAGATAGGAAGACACAGGCACCATTTCGGGCAGGTGGGCTTCTTATCTCTGATCCAGAAGGCAGCACAGACCTGGCAGTAACCCTCTCTGCTCTTCCCTGAGTTTCACACTTGTCACCATTTCTCTGAAAACCAGGAGTCTTCAATGTAAGTCTCCACATGTCTAGTCTGACTTAACCTACTACCTCTAAATTAACTTACTCCTACATGCATTTGCCCCCTCAAGAAAGGTTTTACACTCTAAAATGCTGTTTGCCATGCATTCATATGGCGCCCGGTCCCAGAGGATCCCATATCCTTCAAAACACAGTTGAGAACCCAACCTGCTTATTTACTGGACCATGAACTTCTCATCCCCACCCTTGCAGCTGAGGGCAGAGTCACTACTGAAAACAGCATTATCTCATATCCACTTCTTTCTCCTTTTCTGACAGTTTTTGTTCCAGCTCTCTGAATCATCTCCCTGCCACCTCCAGCCAGCTGGCAGGACAACACCAGGACCTCCCTTCCAACAGTGAGCAGCCACCACCCCACCTCAATCCAACTGTTCCATCACTCCCTTCAAAAACTCATCTGACCTTCAGCGTTCCAAAGATAAAGGAGGAAAGGGGGGTTTTGCCAGCCAGATGCTGGAGCAAAGCAGGGAAGGAGGAGGAAGGAAACGGCATGCTCAGGAACAGAGGGACTTATTCAAGTTGCCTACACTACCACCAGGAGCTGACGGCCTACTCCAAGAAGGAAAAAGTGACAAGGAGTGAAGCTACTGCTTCAGGGCAGCTGCAGACATGACAACCGTTTTCACTCGGATTAGAACAGCTTTGGATAGGGAAGACTGCTTTTTTCCTAAGCAGCAGCAACTCAAAATCAATTAATCCAGTCCCACTTTATAACACTACATATGATTTAACACCCAAACAACAGCAATTTGGTCATTTATTATAGAATTACCAGGAAATAATTCATTTTAATTTGCTCACCAAGACTGTTTCTGTCAGTACAACAAAAATTGCAGATTTCAGTGAACAAAAAACCCCAAATTAACTAAAAACACTGTGCCTTTAGCTCCAGCAAGCTGTTAGATCATTAAATCTCACACCAAGACACCTTAAAAAAAAAAAAAAAAAAGGTCTAGAAGCCTGTGGCATTCCAAGAGAAAGCAATCAGACATTCCTGCCGCTCGGCTCCTCAGTGATCTCCAAAGCCTTTGATCACAGACTGTCTTCATGTCGTCCTCCTGGGGTCTGGCAAAATGAGTGTAACAGCTGGCATATAGACTTCATTAGGTTTCCATGCTGGGGAGGAGCAGGCTAGCAGCCTGCCGGCAACCGACAGTCCACCCACTGGCTCTATGGACCGACCTCCCGGGTTTTTTGGGAGCTGGGAAAGCCTCAAAGTAGTCCTGAGGAATTGACAGAGGTCTGTTTGCCCACATAGGATGCATGTTCCCACCGTACATCTCCTGAACACGTCTGCATGCATTAAGGATGCTGATTTTTAACAGCAACATGCAGGTTTGAGATGACTAGGAGACCACGCAGCCTGCCAAAGCCTTGGTTTTATGAATGTTTAATGACCACTCAATCATTAACATCAACCTTTAAAAAGCAAATGCAGCACCTACAGTGCTTGCTCCCCTCGCCCTCCCCCCTTTTCAGGGTCTCAATCGAGTCAGCCGAGCGTGCAAACCGATCCTGTCGCCAGCAAAAGCATTTCCTTTCACTGTGGTCAGCCAAAAGCAGGGGAAGAAAATGGAAGTGACTTGGAGTTATGGCACCAAAAAGGCCAGACAAGCAAGGAAATAATCAACTCCACATGAGCCACTTCGAGCCCATCACAATGAAAAGGGCCCACGACTAACCCCAGGAAAGGTCAGCAGGACTATGGGGGTCAGAAGCTGAAAAAGGCAATAGTGAGCAGCTGCCAGCTGCAATGAGAATCAATGTGCTCCTAATTACGCGCCGGAGAGAGGGCTCGGGCACTGCAATCACTGCTTGTGTCAAAGAAATAACCTTCAAGTGCTCCCGTTTTACTCCCTCCTCCACCTCGAGCACTGAAACTGCTGTTTCTGCACTACTAAATTGCAGGAAGCCAAGCAGTGGAGATAAGGAGCTGGGGTTTAAAAAGAAAATAACATAATTAGGCATTTGTATTAGAATTATGGCATCACGAACAACAAGATTTCATAAATAAAAATATTACCTACTTTAAAGGGACTTTCTAGGTGCTTTCAGAAAATTAACTGAACTCTGCCCAGCACTCCTTGTGTTTTCTCTATCCTAAAACAATCTGAAAGTGAAAACTCTGCAAAAAGCAGTTCGCTGACCCTATAAACTGAGTATGAAGGATATAAACAGCTCAGAATGCAATGAAAGACACTCAGAGGCATCTACTGAGACAAACTGACTGGAAAAGCATCTAAAAACAACAAGAAAAAGCATCCTTTGATGTTATGCTCATATTTATTTATTACCTTTTAAACAAATTAAAGCATATTTTCTAGATCCTTATCGTATCAATTTAAAGCAGAATATTACAGTTGCGCAACCTTTGCAATCCTTCCATTTCATTAACGTCTCCAAATTTCTGATCATTCCATGCCTAGCACCCAAATCAATCTGTGCTGAGCCAGTATCCAAGTGTTTTCTACTTGTATTCCCTCTTAATGACCCACTGGTATTTTGACTCTTTTTAGGTAACGTGCATTTTCATATGCAGCTTTGCATGAGCGTGCATGAAGCTTCATGCTCGCGTTCCACAATTTAACCCCGTCCCCATAACTTAAACCCTCTCAATAGGATTTAAGCCCCCCCTCATGAATCAGTGGCAGATCCCACGTGCAATTTTGAGGGCTAAAATACCTTATCAATTGTGCAGTGGCACATTATTTTTGTCCAAATACAGACTATTTGCTCAGAGTGGCAGGAAAAACAAACAGCATGAAGCAAACAACACAGCAACCAAGTTCCTACAAGGATGGCGGAACCAAAAGTCACAGAATCATTAATACTGGGAAAGGTCTCTGAGATCACCCAGTCCAACCATTAACCTAACACTGCCAGGTCACCACGAAACCATGTCCCTCAGCACCAGTTCTACACAGCTTTTGAACACCTCCAGGGATGGGAACTTCACCACTACCCTGGGCAGCCTGTGCCAGGGCTTGATAACCCCTTGGAGGAAAACGTTGTTCTTAATGTCCAAGCTAAACCTCCCCTGTCACAATTTGAGGCTCTTCCCTCTTGTCCTGTTGCTTGTTCTTTGGGAGAAGAGATCAACTCCCACCTCGCTCCAACCTCCTTTTCAGGGAGTTGTCAAGAGTGAGGTCTCCTCTGAGCCTCCCCTTCTCCAGGCTAAACAACCTCAGTTCCTTCAGATGCTCCTCAAAAGACTTGTGCTCCAGATCATTCACCAGCTTCATAGTCCTAATGGTCTTCCTTAATAATAAGACATATTATTGTCTTTAAGGCATATATTTGTCTTATCCAAGGCTATAAAACATCCTAACATAGTGCCACTAATCTATTTAGACTCTGTTCCAGTTAAGGTCCAGTGTCACAAGACAAAGGTTCCCACTTCCTTCTCTTACTTCTCCTTGTCCTGTTCTTCATCCTCTTCCTTCTCCTCCTTTTCATCTTCTCCTAACCTATAATACTCTTTTTCTTTCTCAATCTCATCATCCTGTTCTTCCTTTTCCTTCTCCTCCTATTCTTAATTTTCTTATTATTATTCCTCCTATTCTTCTTTCTCTTCACCCTCATCCTCCTGTTCCCCCTCCTCTTTTTTTCTCCTTCTCTTTCTTCTTGTCCTCTTCCTATTGTTGTGTTCCTTTTCCTATTCCTTTCCTCTTGCTCCTCCTCCACTTCCTTTTCCTCCTCCTATTTTTTCTTCCTTATTCTCATCATTCTTCTTGTGTTCCTCCTTCTCTTTCACCTTTTTCTCCAACTTCTCCTCATCCATTTCCTGTGGTTTCTCCTCATCTTTTCCTTACACATTAAGCAAATGGGGAAAAAGGAAAAAAAAAACAACAAAAACCCAAGAGGTATTAGCCTGCAAATGTGACCCCAGCATTGGCCAGCCTCAAAGCCAGAGCAGCAGATCTTTTGCCGCGTTGTTCATTGGAATTTTCTTTTTTCCTTTCAGGCCTGGAAAGCCTCACGGTTGGTATCAGCTGTTGGACTCTGATCAAAGTTTAGCTTTCCATTAATCCTCTGAGTTCTATGTGACGCTGATAGGGAATTTTTTTTCAGGAGACAGTTAAGATTACTCAGATACTTCATTTGTACTCCAATATTTCAAAAACACCTTGACTTTAAAACCTCGGTCTTGGCGTACATATGGTCTTGATAGAGGAACGCATGCTTTGGCATCGGCCAAAGAAATGGATTTGGGAGCTGCAGGAGGAAAAGTTAACAGTTTGTGTACTGTGCCTCTGCAGCACACAGCAGAATGTGCTCCTGAGTCAATGCTCCGTGACCGACATGTGTCCATGCTCCCATCAGGGAGACCAGGGATTTCCATCCTGCCGGTCACAACAAGAGACATCAGGAGAAAAAAGTATCAATCACCACAGGAGCCACACTTTCATACCCACAAACAGGCAAAACAACTAAGCTGATTTTATGATTAACTTTGGAAAAACAGTGGATCCAGTCCCCCTCCTGCCACATTAATGAAGTGGGGATGGTTTCTGAGCCCTCTGGCCTCGGGGGAAGAGAAAGAAAAGAGCATTAGCCTAATATACAGTTCTGCAGGGCTGCAATTATGCTTAAATGCCTAAATAAGGGCTTTTAGACCCCAAGGGATGTGAAGGTATCATTAGTCTAACAGTTCCATCAGCATAACTGTAGACCAAATATATAAAATGTTCTCACCTTTTGCTCTTTGGGGCCCCTCAAGACCTCGCCCCTCTCATTCTCTCCTGATTTTGCTTCTAAGTCCCATTTTCTTCCCTCTATCTAGCTCAAGACCTGGACCAATTCTGTCACACAGCCTGACAATCCCTTCAACCACTTCTCAAAGGGTCCTTCTGCAAACACCTCCCTCTCTGCAGGGCCGACTTCATCCTCGCAGAGAGGCACTTGTTTTAGTCCTTCAGCCAAGTGATTTTTGATCAAGAATAAAGCTTTTCCAATCAGTTTAATACAATTTAATTCCAGGCTGCTGCTGAGGAGAGCAGCAACACCTTCCTGCACAACCTGGCTTGCATCCTCCTATCTGCACAGCCAATGAGTGAGTCAGCTCTCCTGGCAAGTCCAGCTAAGAATACAGCCAAATTAAAATGAGGTTTGGTATTCACCTGGATGAGGGAGCAGCTTCAGCTCTCCATGCAGTCCTGGAGCACTAGCTCAAAAGAGGGGAGAGGAATGGACATCCATGAAAGGGAACTTGGCACTCGAGCAGCATGAGGCCTCAGATCAACTGATGAAGCACCACCCCAGTGTCTTTAATACTGCAAGAATGTCGGCAAAAATTAAGAAAAAACAGATGAAATCCAACTCCAAGTGGGTTTTCCAAGCTCATTTTCTCAAGAGAGCTAGGGGACTCACTGACCTTATTATCCAAGCTACACGTGCACATACCACAGCAAGCTTCACCCTGCCTTAGGGTGTGCCTTCTCCCCTCCAGAAAGTTTGCATCTTGCACATCAAGGACAATCTCCCCTGTTCAGAATTTCTCTACAGATCTCATAACTGGAATCAGGCTTGATTAAAAACAAGTCTAGAACCACAGCCATCAAAAACCCATCAGACTCTCAGACAAAGGAGCTTGTGTCCACACACACTGCCTAAAGGTCCACTTCCAGCAGTGTGCTCACACCTGATAGGTCTGGATGCAAAAGAAGGTCCATGAAAAGAAGAGCAACCACATTAGAGGACAGCGAGCTCATTCCCCAGGTGATTCCAGATGAACACCAGCACCTTGTCCACCAGTAGGCTCCAGCAAGCAACAGCTCTAAAAAACACAGGGAAATGGGTTCATTTAGCTGCCTTACCCTGAGTCCAACTCAGTCTGTTGCAACTTGCAGGGATCCATGCTCTCCACGATCCCTTAAAGGGAAGCACAGCTATTAAATCCACACCTGCAGCCAGAATTTATAGCAACCCCATCTACTGCCACCTTACATCATCGGCAATTAGGAGCCTCTGAACTCATGGCTGCAGGATGTGGGAGGTGCACTGGAAGTGGAGAGCGAAGCCTGAGTGTTACAGTGCAGTTGTTAGTCACCTTTCAGAACACACCCTGACAGTAGATGGCTGAAGTCACACATAGGACAGAGCAAGTGATCCATTCTGACTCCATTTCCTAAGCAAAAGCCCTGGTACAAACTGGATCAAACCTGGTTTCAAAATGGAAGTCCAAACTCCCCAGCAAATACGTGCTTCTTAACCAAGTGGGAAGGAATCCTGACCTGAGAGACAATATTCCTCCTTCAAAACAACCCCATTAGTCTCAGACTGAGATAGAAGTTGTCTCAGTACAACAGCCAGGAATCAAAAAAAATGAGAAGAGCCTTTGGTCAGGCCAGGCTCGCTAGAACAAATTGACCTGGCTGACACACGAGGAGACGGTTGGCAGAACATGGCGAGGTTTTGGGTTGTGCAATCAAGCACCAGTCATAGCTTCCCACCTGCCTCCTCTTGCCAGTGGGGCCAAAGGAAAGTGCTGATCCAGAGGAAGAAGGCACGATGATCACGAAGCCATAGCCTAAGGGTTTGGCTTCTCCAGGTCTGCTACTTCACCCACTGAAGCTGAGCTCTGAGCCAAGGCCATGCTGTCGAGTCATCCCTTCTCCAGGAGGGGACCCCAGCCCAGCACAGATGGGCATCAGGGGCAGCAACACCAAGCAGCAGCACTGGATGAGTCAAAGCCTTCAACCTCCTCCCAAGAATCAGGGTAACAGCAGCTATTACCAGCAGAACTAGTTCCAACATGAGCAACTGATAGGAAAGTCATTAAGTTTCATCATGGGTCCCAGGGAGAATTTTCCACCAGGTTAACCTGACTGCACCCTGTTTTCACTCACACAAACATATCCTACTTTGTCCAACGGGATGTTCAATAGAAGGCTGAAGACTGCAGGGGACACCTTCCCAAGGGAAGAAGGGACACCACTGAGGTGGCTTCACAATGCAGGGTGAAGGCTCGAGACTCTTCACAGCTCCCCCAGAGACTTTCATGCCGAGCTCTACAACACACAGGGGCCCTATGAAGATAACTGGCTGCCGGGATTGCTTCCATCCCATGTTAGCATCCATCAGATAGCAAGAAAAACAAGATTAAGCAGCACCACGGCATCAGTCTTTATTTAAACTTGGCAAAGAAAGCAAATGAGTTTTTTCTGTTGGCTTCTCCTTTTGTATTTTTAAAGTGATCTCAGCCAGACAAAGCTCTGGCCTGGACTTTTTAATCTTAGGGAATTAGAAAGGACAACACTTGTACACTTGCCAGACCCCAGATAAGCAGTGAATGCTTCAGTTAGCATCTGCCTCCTGCAATATATACACTGCCAGAGTGAAAATAAACAGCTTCACACCTTTGGCTCAGAGAAAGACTTCAGCTTCATCAGCCTCTCCACTCAAAGAAAAGGGGTGGGACGGGTGAGGGTCACCTGCAGTTGCCATCTTCCAATCTACAAGAATAAGGCTGGAAACGTTTGCACTCCTGTCAGACAGGATAGGTTGATGGGGGGCTTTGCTACCACACGTAGATCTGGTGTGTGACTCTAAGCAGGGAGAGCTCTTTCAGACACACTCAACTTACAAACTTTCCATGATGTCAGTTACAAAAGGGCAACAGCAACTGCACTAATTAGGAAAAATGTTAATTTGACAACTACACAATTTTTTAAGTGCTTGGCTCAAAAAACAATATATAAAATGGCTCCTCAATTTTCATGCTGCCACTCAGTTCATTTGAGATCATCAAATCATAGAATAGTTTGGGTTGGAAGGGACCTTTCAAGGTCATCTAGTCCAACCCTCCTGCAGCGAGCAGGGACATCTTCAACTAGATCATGCTGCTCAGAGCCCCAGGCAACCTGACCTGGAATGGTTCCAGGGATAGGACGTCTACCACCTCTCTGCGCAACCCGGGTCAGTGTCTCACCACCCTCAGTGTAAACGATTTCTTCTTTCTATCTAGTCTGAATCTCCCTATTTTAGTTTAAAACCATCACCCCTTGTCCTGTCACAACATGTTCTGCTAAAAAGTCTGTCTCCATCTTTCTTATTGTCCCCATGTCTCTCCTGTGCTGAGGACTACAGAGCTGGACCTAGCACTGCAGGTGAGGTCTGACCAGAGTGGAGCAGGAGCAGAATTACCCCTCTTGACCTGCTGACCACACAACTGGGGATGCATCCCAGGACACAGTTGGTCCTGGGCTATGAGCACACATTGCCAGCTTATGTCCAGTTTTTCACCACCCAGCACCTTCAAGTCCTTTTCCACAGGGCTGCTCTCCATCCCCTCGTCCCCAGCCTGGATTAATAATTGGGGTTGCCCTGACCCAGGTGCAGGACCTTGCACTTGACCTTGTTGAACCTCATGAATTTCACACAAGTTGTATATAGGAGCTTAAAAATGGGGGGAATGAAGTTGTTGGGTACAAGGAATTGGCAATGGGTGGCTCAGAAGCAGAAATACGATATTAAGAAAGATGGTTTTAGCTGTGCAGAACTTATCTGCCTGCCCACCTGGCTGATAGCTCAGCCACAGATCCACAGCCCGTTGATCTCATTCTGGAGCCACACACCAAGGTTCTTCTTCCAGAAACTTGCGGGTAGTCCTTGTTATCACATGCATGATTGGACATGAGGCTGGGAAGGGAGTTGCGTAATGGAATTCATGTAGCTAAATCTTTTCTCATCCCTATGGATATACTGGGATACCTCTCTGGCAGCTTGTGAGCTGTGTCTTTTTGCTTTAACATCATAGAGCATATCAAGGGTCCTCCTGATGGGCTCAAAGAAGATGTGATGGTTATAGGTGTCTGGGTGGGTCTTCTGTTCACTCAGGGCACCCAAATTGGTCACAGGCTTACTGGGAAAAGCTCCAATAGTTCAAGCTCAAGTTGATGAAACTCATCAGCTTGAGCTTTCCTTGGGAGCTGGTGTTCTTGTGTTGATCTGATACCCTTGGGGGTGTGGGATATGAAGCACCAGTGACATCTTTCAGCTGTATCCTGGAGAATTTCTGTGCCACTGAAGGCAAAGATAAGATCTTTAAAACAGCATTTTGGGTTTTGCTGTGGTTGGCTGTACGTAATTTCTGGTAGCTGAAGAGTTTTACTGTGTAGTGTTCCAAGTCCATGTAGATTAAATATGTTGCAGAGTCAAACTGAACAATAGAATGTGGTTTTCCTTTGTTCCCCCCTTCCCCACGATAAGAGCTCACAAGGCTTCCCGAATTACGGCTCCGTGTGCACACGCTTGAGTGTAGGTTTGGATTTTCATAAAGCTTCCTGAGGGCTGTTACTTCTAAGGAGCTATTTCACCTTTTGCAATAGCTCCAGGACACCTCTTTGTTTCTTGAGAGCCTTCTCAGAAGGTGCATTTTGGTTCTGCACTTGGATCCTTGTTGCCTAAATACTTTGCAGTGACAGTGTCTTGCGGCTTGATGGAGGTTTGAGGCTCCTCTAATGAAATGAGAGCTAAGGAGGAAAACCCCGAGGGGTTTTTGGAACAGAAGATGTTTTCTGTTCCTGCCACTAATCTTTGTTGCAGAGTGAAAGAGGAATGTATACTCTAAATCTTTGTTGGGGTGTAGAAGGAAGCTGGCAACGGATGTAATAAAAAATGTTATTATCAAGACTCTATAAATATGTTGAAATTTCAAGCTTAATGATGCAATTTTAAATTCAGCTATTCAGACTGAGACAGCTTTTGGGTGCAGGTCACACTTTCAAATTGCTGCATGAGTTGGGATCAACCACAGAAGAGTCTGGGACTAGGATGTAACTGGTGGGTGCTCTGGGTTGACATTCTGCTTGAGTCTCTCCAGCTCCATGAATTGTCTGTGTCCAGCTTTGGAGTCCTCAGCACAGGAGAGACATTGACCTGTTGAAGCAGGTCCAGAGGAGGCCACAGAAATGATCTGAGGGCTGGAACCACTCCACTGTGAGGATAGGCTGAGAGAGTTGGGGTTGTTCAGCCTGGAGAAGAGAACGCTCAAGGGAGACCTTATTGCAGCCTCTCAGTACTTAAAGAGGGACAATAAGAACGATGGATACAGACTTTTTAGCAGAACATGTTGTGATAGGACAAGGGGTGATGATTTTAAACTAAAATAGGGAGATTCAGACTAGATAGAAAGAAGAAATCGTTTACACTGAGGGTGGTGAGACACTGACCCAGGTTGTGCAGAGAGGTGATAGATGCCCCATCCCTGGAAACATCCAGGTCAGGTTGGACCTTGGGGTTCTGAGCAACCTGATCTAGGAGATGTCCCTGCTCGCTGCAGGGGGGTTGGACTAGATGACCTTGAAAACTCCCTTCCAATCCAAAGCAGCCTGAACTTCTTTCTGGATGCACAGCACACTGCCTTCTGTTGTGGCACCACGAGACCCACATGGTGCAAGTTCACCCCAGCACCAACACTTCTAAGTCGGGTGTATGAGTACATGCAGATGCATGATGTCATGGCCGGTGCAGCCTGCAGGCACCCTCAACCATCCCCCCCCAGCCCAGCAGAGCTGTGGTTTATTCTCCTGGGACCGGAGAAGGTCTTTGCCACAGCCCCATCCTCATTTCTCCCTCGGTACAGGGGGGCTGGTGCATCTGCAGGTTGTTGGAAGATTTCAGGAGGCAGGCAAATGAAATGGTGAGGAAAGAAGCTTTTCAGAGGGGCAGCCAGGGAGGAGAGGCACACATGTATTAAACAAACCATCTGTTTGGAGCACTGGCTCCTGCTTGTTCTTGGTTATATTATTCACTCAAGAGTGGATTAATCCATCACTGCAAAGGAATCTCCTGATCTCAGAGATAAAGGCAACAAGTCCTGCACTGACAGTCTGTGGATCCTCCTGGAAATCGCCAGCCTCTCTCATACCCTTATTTGGGCTGATCTATCATCTCTTAACAAACAAGAGGGGAAAAAAAGGGAAATTAAAACCTGACAAAACACCACCTGATAACAGTAACTTTATTTGGGAAAACCTAGGTTGGGTCCATCTAGAAGCACACAGGAGATCTCAGCTCACAAGAATCAGAATTGAATGCTGCAACAGGACAAGGAGTGGTAGATTTAAACTAAAAGACAGAGATTCAGGCTAGATAGAAGGAAGAAATTGTTTACACTGAGGGTAGTGAGACACTGGCCCAGGTTACCCAGAGAGGTGGTAGATGTCCCATCCCTGGAAACATTCCAGGTCAGATTAGACTTTGGGGCTCTGAGCAACCCATCTAGCTGAAGATATCCCTGCTGATTGCGGGGGGGTTGGACTAGATGACCTGGAAAGACCCCTTCCAACCCAAACCAGTCTATGATTCTATGATTTTCAGTTTGCTTCCAAAGGACCCATGTTAACTGTCCTCTTTCTTTACTGCACTTACTCGGATGGGACGAGATGGGATGATTCCTCACGAGAGGAACAGTCACCTGTAGGTTACATGAACCGGCATGTTAAAAACACCAGATTTTTTTTTAAGATTCTTTAGAGTGAGGCTTTTCAGACAGATAAATAGGAAAACTCCTAGTACCATGCTCTGGCAGAAATATCTCCAGCTAGAGCAGGCTGTTGCTTGCACACAAGGTGCCTGCACCAAATACAATATTCTCCAGGAGGAAGGACATCTCCAGCACCCATTCGTCCCTCAGTAGATGACACAGAACAATTTCCTAAGGCATTCAAAAAAACATCTCTTCTTCACTTGGGATTTAAGGGGGCAGAGAAGAGCCCCACAGCTCTGCCCAGATCTGTCAGCCCCCAACACAGGGGTCTCACCAGCATGCAGAAGGTGAGATGGAGCCAGCAACACAACCCACAGCTACCTTTGCAAAGACAAAACACTCCAAGAATATCCAGTGGTGTCTTTCTCCTTTGCAGAACCCGTTTTCCAACAAGCAGCTGCTCACGGCACGAGAATTTTCTCTCTCCTCCAGCATTTTTTGGTGTTCTACGGGCGTACTGCAAGGTCTGTACATCAGGCTGTGAGGCAGGAAATATTAAACTTGCCTTTTGAATTAAACAAATAAGGCTCAACCACTGAGTTCATTATCAGATACAATGGTTGGAGTCTTCAGGGAACACTAAAGAGGGTATAAATCAAAGGCACAAACCAGGCAGACAGGTGAGGCCTAGGGTGTGGTTTCACCTTACAGCAATGCCGAGCCCAAAGCAGGCTGCTGCCAAACGGGATGGTCGCCTTCAGCTGCCCCCACTCCTGATACCTCCTGCTGCTTCTGGGCAAGTTGGAAGAAGCAGTGTGCCCTCATGACCAAGAAGGCTAAAGATTGCCTGGGGCATGAAGAAAACTGTGGCCAGGCAGGTCAAGGGATGTTCTCCTCCCCCTCTACTCTGCTCTAGGGAGGCCACATCCAGAGTCGCATCTCCAGTTCTGGGCTCTCCAGTTAAGGAGAGACAAGGAACTACTGGAAAGAGTCCAGTGGAGGCTACAGAGTTGCTGAGGGAACTGTAGCATCTCTGTGAGGTAGAAAGGCTGAGAGCCCTGGGGCTGCTTAGCCTGGAGAACGGCAGACCCAGAGGGGATCTGCTCAATACTCATCAGTTGGGGGGGGTAGGTGGATGGGGCCTGACTCTTTTCAGTGGTGCCCAGCAACAAGACAAGGGGCAATGGGCACAATCCGGAACCCAGGAGATTCCATCTGAACAGGAAGAGAAACTTCTTCCTTCCGAGGTTACTAGAGCTCTGGCCCAGGCTGCCCAGTGAGTCTCCTTGTCTGGAGAGATTCCAAAGGCACCTGGAGGTGATCCTGGGCAACCTGCTCTGGGCGACCCTGCTTTAGCAGGGGGGTCCCTTCCAACCTCCACCATGCTGGGATTCTGTGAAAATATCCCAACCCAGCTTGTTCTGGGTTTTTGGGGAGTATTGGACTTTTATTCCCCTGCTGTTTTAGTGAGCTGAACTGGTTTCATCAGGCAGAAGATGGAGTGGGTAACAAGATCCCCACCTCCTCTAGGCTCTTGGCTCATGGCAGCATCGAATGCGCAGTTTTATGAGACAGTTAAGCCAATTTAAAACCCGGTGGCTGCCAAAAGAGGCTGTTCCCCCTCCACATCCCCACCCCAGAGGCCTCCCCAGTCATTAGGGTGGAAGATTTAGCAACTCTGTAACTGCAGGGCAAGATCCAGCGGGAAGTGTGGGGCTGGTTGTTTTTGGAAGGGTTAGTTGGAGTCACTCCCCTGCGGCTGCTCCGATTCCCACAGCGAGGAAGAGGCAGGAACATACCTGCCACCTCCTGTAGCAGCGAGTCCTATGGCTGAGCTGTAATGTGAAACTGCCCAAGGAGCCGGGGCGGNAAGAAATAGAGTCCCACCTGGCTAGAAGAGCTCCAAGACATCTCGTAGGTATGGGAAACAGGAAATCAACCCACCTTGCATGATTATTTTCCCTCCTGTTGAAAGACAGGAGAGACTTCTCACATAGAAAGAGCAAGCAGAGGCTTAATGGGAAAGACAGGTGGTCTGGGTGCATGAGACTCAATCCCTTGTCAGGCTGAATGAGGAGTTTGCCCTGAAGTGATAACTGTCACTGGAGAATTATCATCCACGTTGGAAAGGGAAAAGCAAGCTGGGGAAGCGAAGGGGAAAAAACTATGACATGCTCAGCCCTGGAAGTTCTACTGAGCCATCCACGAAGGAAATCACTGGAAGAACACTCAACAGAACAAAAAAACCCACATGTATACATACACACGCACAGAGAGGAAATTATCTACTCTAAAAATTCTTGAGTAGATGGAGACCTCTTGTAAGCTAGAGTAATTCAACAAGGAGTTTTGTGCTGAATTTGCCAAGGACAAACACTAGTGTAGAGGGAATGATGTGGGAGAAGGGGACCTATAATACCAGGAGAGCATTAAGCTGTTAGGAAGGAGAACATGCCTGGAGAGCAGACCTAGTACCAGGTCATCTGGTCACAAACTAGAGCAAAATAGCCCAAAAAAAGCATACGGTGAACACAGTTTGGCCCCCACAGAACAGATTCAAGAATAAAGATCACAAGCTGGAAATTTCCATTTAAAGAGGAAATTTGACCACTTGATATAATATTTAGAATCTCAAACAAGCTTTTAAGCTCCACAAGCCAACATTTTTGACCAGTCTTCCCCCAGCTGCAGACAGGAATTGGTTCAGAACCTCCCAGGCCCATTGAAACACTGAGAGAAAACAGAAAACTGACAAAAAAACCTCTCCAAAACACTGCAGCAAGCAGGAAAGCAGTGTGACTCAGCTGAAGGGAGCCACTCACCAGTCAACAGATCATAACCAAAGAGCAGACAAAAACCTGACTCTACACAAAAAGGTCAAGTTTACAGTATCAATTAATTCATACAAATTAGATGTTGCCTAACAAAAGACGTCAGGCAGGTCTGAGCTGCGTGCAGCAGGCTGATGAAAGTGATGCCGTGGAGAACGTTATCTGAAATACCAGATCTCAACAGGTTTGCGGGTGAAGACTCGCTCACTCTCACAGCTTCTGGCACTAAAGGTTTCAAAGCCAAGTTCACCAGTGACAAAATCTGCATCCGTCCAATTAATTTCAGGGGTCTCATTATGAGTGAGGACTTTGTTAGGCAAAGCTGGGGCATAGGCAGAGGAGGATTTATAAGAGGACGAATGCCAGGATGCCTGTGTGCTCACACAAGCAAGTCAATCACTTTGCTTCACCATTTCCACATCTGCAGAAGCAGTTCTGAAACAAGTCAGGGTATTTTTAAGCTCTGACAGTTAAAATCCTCGAGTGACATCACCTGAAGTTGGAGCACAGCTGCCCTTATTCCTCTGGCGCGACGGTGAGCCAAAGTAAGCACGAGCCTTGGTTTATAGGCTCACAGCACACCTTGAGATAATGAAAGCGTTGCTGAGATCAGAGTCAGGCCTCTCCTTACACAGTTTTTTTTCCTCGGTTTTGGGGTAAGAAACAGCAAGTTTTGTCCAAATGCATCCCAGCTCAGCTGCCCAGCAGAGGGAGCAGGCAGAAGCCCTGGCCCAAACCCTACTTGCCAGCATCCCAAAGGTAAATACAGAAGAGCACCAGGTAGAGCTGGCACCCTAGCAAAGCCCAAAAGGATGAAAAAGGACCAAAACTGCATGAGGGATGGCAAAAAGAAAAACATTCCAAGCTGCTTTCTGCAGTGTATCAGAGCTTGTTGAGACAGTGGCAGCCCACTGCCCTGTCCACACTTCACCTTGCACACACGGGCACAGCTCCTCACAAGTGCTCGGGGCAGCTTAAGGGTGTAAATCGCATTAATCCGAGCGACAAAGCTACCGCATTCATCCTTGGTTGAGTTACTAATCCCTTGCCACTAAAGCTGTTCCCAATTTACTTCCTACACCTCAGAGGAGAAAAAAATGTACCTTTTAACATGATGCAGGCAGGTGAAGCAGTAGATCCCACCTCAGTATTTCTATCTGCAAGTCTAGCTTTAGATAAGTTTTGAGCCACACTCATGGCGTTCTACAACTGCTTTTCCATTTTTCTGGGGTGTAGACCTCTTGTTTTGAGGAAAAGACTTATAGGAAAAACATTTATTTCTTTTTTAATAGAGCAGTGCTCTGTTATCAAGCTCTCTCCATAAGATACGCTCATAAAAAATTAGGAATTTGGTTTTGACATGCAGATGAGAAGCAGGAGTTTGGGTGAATCACACAAGCAGTACTCACTGCCTGCTTTAGCTTGGTGGAACAAAAGCACACTGCTGGCGATTAGCGCATATAATAACAAGGTTAACAGAAAAGCACTAAGAAACCACATCATGAAAGATTCACCACTATTTGAGCTGAGAATTTTTGGAATATAGCAACAGGGAGGAGTGGGCTGTTGCCCTCAGCAACCACTCTCACAAAAGCACTTTTTCGCCTTAAAGGAGTTACGGGCTGGCAGTACATCACATAAATCGCAACTGTCAAAACACTAGATCTGTGGAGATGAACAGAGAAGCAAACCAGCTCCACACCGCTCAGACACAACAGGATTACCTGCTTTGTTAGCCAAAAACACTGGGCCACAAACCACAGAAGCCCCAGAGAATAAGAGCCAACGCGCTCCCGGTCACCTCTGTGCCCAGTGGCTGGGGAGTGACAACCCTGCTGTTTGGGTTAGTAAATTGTATTTCTGGGGCATGTGTGAAAGACACAACTCACTGAGTAAACACCTCTTCCCAGCTGACAGTTTTACAGCCGCGGGCTCAGTGCAGCTACTCTTCAGAAACACTGAGACACAGCAAATCACTTGGGGAAAGCAGTAAAAAAATTAAAATTAAGCTACACAAAGCCATTGCAGTTACCCGTTCAACAACTCTTTAAAAAGTTACGAGGCAGGGACAAAATAATCCCCTTCTGTTTTCTGCCCAGCAGTTCAAAGTTGTGTGTCCTGTCTGAAAAACATTTCCCTTTGGGTTTAAAAACATCAAAACTGAAAACATGCAAGAGTCAACTGGAAAGTTCTTTCATTAAAAGTCAGAAACTGTATAATTATTATGTTTTCTTCTGGCAAAGAGACAGACAAAGTAAGAGAAAGTTAATTTAAAATTCAGGAATCAGCTTGAAGAATAGAGGTGCCTTAATAAAAAAGAATAAAAATAAATCAGAATTAAGATGTCATGATGCTTTGCAGCCAGAGTCCTTGGGCACCTCTGCTCTAGGGGCTGACTTCCAACCACTCTAATCACCAAGAAAGTGACTTTATGGGTTAAAAAGAGGGATTGATATTACCGATTTTAAGATGGTTAATAGGTGAGAACAACCCTGAGTCCATTCCATGCAGCATCGCTTATGTGACTTCACACAGAACAGCATTTTAATAGCAAACATAGCAGAGCCAGAGCGATTTTCGCTGTGAATTAAGACTGTAAATCAGTAACAGGCTGGAGGCGAAGGATTTTTTCCAACTCACCCAAACGCTCTGTATTATATAGGCTCAGCTTTAGTCTTTTCCCCCTCTCACTCTCGCAGATCGAAGACACACAAAGTCAGATGGTTTAAATAAACTCTGTGCTTGAGCCCCGTCTCTAAACGGAGCACAAGCTCCGTGCCCTGCCTTCACCACAAGCTTCCCAGGGCTGGGGGGGGGGGTCAGGCTTCCCGCCCACCGCCTCCCCTCACCGCCCTCCCCGGGCAGAAACCCCTCAGGTGCCGGCTCCGGAGGGCGGCGGTCCACCCCTTCAGCCGAGAGTCGGCGCCGGAGGTCAACGGGTCTCCCCCTCAGCCACTACCGCCCGCGGGAGCCCACTCTGGGGCTGACAGGAGGCACCGAGCCGCCGCCGCCACCTGTGCCGGCGTCCCCCGCCCCGCTCTCAGCGCCCGCGTCTCCCCTCACGGCGCCCGCGCGTCCCCTCAGAGCGGCGGGGAGGGGGCGCCGGCCCCCCAGGG
>VWZX01008139.1:385773-448060 GCA_013399015.1 Galbula dea
GAGGCCGCGGCGGCAGCCCCCCCCCGCCTCTCCCGTCGCCGGCCCGCCCCGTGGAGCGTACCAACGGCGGGCGGAGGGGGGGGTGGAACGGGCTGCGGGGGATCCTGCTCTGCACCGGGGGGTGCGCCCCGGTAACCAACGAGGACCGGGCACCACGGACCAGCTGCTGGCTGGCGACGGGAGAGTGCGGTGGGGAGCGCCCAGCACGGGGCAGGCCTACCTGAGGCACCGTGTAAAAGTCGTTGCCGTGCCCTGGCCGCTCGTTTGCTCGGCCCCTGGTACCTGCTGTAAATTCTCTGCACCGAGGGGTTCCCGGTGCTCCAGCCTTCCTGCAGCCTTTTAGAATCACAGAACCGTTCTGGTTGCATGAGACCGTTAAGATCATCCAGTCCAACTGTTAACCAGCACTGCCAGGTCACCACTAAGCTGTGTCCTTCAGCACCACATCTCCACGGCTTTTAAACACATCCAGGGATGATGACTCCATCACTGCCCTGGGCAGCCTGTGCCAGCACTTCACAACCCTTTTGGGGAAGACATTTTTCCTCTTGTCCAACCTAAACCTCCCTTGGCACAACTTGAAGCTGTTTCCTCTTGTCCTATCACTTGTTACCTGGGAGAAGAGACCAACCTCCACCTTGCTCCAACCTCTTTTCAGGGAGTTGGAGAGATCAAGAAGGTCTCCCCTGAGCCTCCTTTTCTCCAGGCTAAACAATCGCAATTCTCTCAGCTGCTCTTCACCAACACTTGTGCTCTAGACCCTTCACCAGCTTCACTGCCCTTCTCTGGACACACTCCAGCATCTCAGTGTCCTTCTCCTTGGAGTGAGGGACTCAAAACTGATCCCTGGATTCCAGGTGTGGTCTCACCAGTGTCCAGTCCAGGAGGACGATCCCTGCCCTAGTCCTGCTGACCACACTAATGTTGATCCAAGCCAGGATGCTGTTGACCTTCTCGGCCACCTGGGTTCACTGCTGACTCAAATTCAGCTGATGTCAACTAAAGACCCCAGGGTCTTTTCCTTCCAGCCACTCTGCTCTGGAGCGTTCATGGGGTTGTTGTGAACTAAGTGCAGGACCTGGCACTTGGCCATGTACAACTAGAGGGTTGCAGGAGCAGGAGAGCAGCTCCAGCTCTTTCCCAAGGGCTGGAAACACTGTACACATGCTCCCTGCATGTTCTTCTGCCTGATAACGCCTTCAGACAAGATGGGGCCAAAAACCAGAAAAAAGTGGATTTATCAAGGCTTGGCTGGCATCCAGCTGCCAACCACAACCAGGTTGTGTTGGGAAACTCCTGTCATTTCCAGCGTAATTTAATATTAACAGCTTACTGAATTGCCCAGCGCTATACCTCATCTGCGGGATTAAAACCACTGAACCAGTGCATTATGGTCTCATCCTGTACCCAAACCCTTGGACATTTCCAAAAGGCCCAAAATACACCCAAAATGTCTTGGAATTTGCTAAATTTTGGTCACTTCTGCGCATGGTGGCTGCGGGCTGAGCTGGAAAGGGACTTATGCTGAAGGGCTTTTGCATGGAAAGGCTTCAGCAGCACATGGAGCAGGCTGGGAAGAAACACAGCTCCTGTGTTTAAAATAAAAGAGAAATAGGCTTTAAACAAACTTGGAACAAAGTTTCTTGGTTTTCAGGCAACCCTGTAAGACCAATGGGCTGCACTGCCCTGTGTTTACCAGCCCTAATTTTATCCCTCAGGAGGTTTCCTGGAGGACATCATTGCTTCCACAAGTGTAAAAGGGAAAAAAATAAACTGGAAGGCTAGAAAAGTCCTTGGAGGATTAAAAATCCCATAATCCAAAGAAAACATCCCAAAACCAGAACAAAAGCGGGATTGGCCCGGCCAGCAGGTTAAATCACTTGGTTTGTGGCAGCTACCAGAAAAGCCAAGGACTTGAGGATTGCTGTCAGTACAGAAGTGAAGTGGCTAAGCCTGGTTTTCTGGGGATAAAATTAATCAAAGTTGGGATTATAACGATGATCCCCCATGGAGTGGGGCTGTTGCCCAATCCCGTTTCATCCCCATACAACTTTTGGGGTGGTTTTTTTTTCCCCCTGAATCCCCTCCTTGGTAGCTATTTGCATGAGAATACCCTCTTGGGATGGTGGAATTGCTGCTTAATTAGAGAACAGCAATCACTTTAATTAGCATGTCTCCATGTTCCCTGCTATTTTGCATAGATTCAAATGAGATGCTCATTAGGGAGCAGGCGCCCAGACAAGCTACGCCCTTTAGCTGTGCACTAACCCAATTAACCTCAGCAAAGCAGAACCTCAATGGGGTTTTGGCTATCGCCAGGCTCAGTGCCTAAGCTGGAGATGCAGAACTGCTCACTTTGGCCTGCTCGCTTAGATATGCTCACGAACAGGCCTTGTCTTGCCTGGTTTGCACCGAGCCACCACTTCTGTGTTCTCCTGGGGTCTGGCTTTAAAATGGCAGGTTTTCCTCCTTTCAAAGTTTTCTTTTCTCACAAGGTTTCCTTCCTCACAAGGTTTTCCTCCTTCAAGGTTTTTTCTCCTTGCAGTTTTCCTCCTTGCAAGGTTTTTCTCCTTGCAAGATTTTCTTCCTCACAAGTTTCCTTCCTTACAAAGTTTCTTCCTTGCAAGATTTTTCCTCCTTATAAGGTCTTCCTTCATGTGAAGTTTTTCGTTCATGTGAGTGTTTTCCACCTCGCAAGGCTTCCTTGCTTACAAGGTTTCCTTCCTCACAAGTTTCCTTCATTGCAAGGTTTTCTGTTTGCCAGGTCTTTCCTCCTTCAAGGCTTTTCTTGCTTGCACGGTTTTCTTCCTCGCAAGGCATTGCAAGGTTTTTCCTCAGTGTAAGTTTTCCTTCCTTGCAAGCTTTTTCCTCCTCACAAAGTTTTCTTTCTTACAAGGTCTTCCTCCTTGCAAAGTTTGCTTCCTCAGAAGGTTTTCCTCCTCACAAGGTTTCCTTCCTTGTAAGGTGTTTCCTACTTGCCTGGGTTTTCCTCCTCGCAAGGTTTTTCCTCCCTGTAAGATTTCCTTCCTTGCCAGGTTTTCCTCCCTTTTTCTTTCTCACTCACTGCTGAGATTTAGCAGCAGAAGTGGTGGTGGGGAACAAAACCTCCAAAAGCCACCTTTCCTCCTCAGGGAGCCTCAAACGATCCCCATGCCCCTTCCCAAACACTGGAGGGCCAGTACATCCCTGAGGATGGCTGTTCCCGTGGCAGGGGCGAGGGATTCCAGCCTCTCCTTTGTTCCTCCATGCTGGCATGGTCTCAGCGAGGGTGATTTTTATTTTTTTGTGTGTATTTCTCCTGCCCTGTAATCCCATCGTCTTGTCACGGTTCCCCGGGAAGCGGGGCTACTCCGAACAAAGCCCCCGGAGCATCCCAAGCTCCCAGAGGGGGTTTTGCAGCTGTGCCTCGGAGCGTGACCGATCGGGAATGAGCCTTCGCAGCGCGTCTAATGCAGTTTGGACAGGGAGCCTTTCATCCACTCGTGGGAGCGAGGCCCCAGCATTGAGCTGGCAGCTCCTTGCGCCCCGGCCTTCAGTGCTCCCGACCCCGCAGGAGCCGTCCAGCATCGCCACAGCAGCTTTGGGGTGAGCTGTGGGTTTGGGGTAGGGTGGCTGAGGATGGGAGATGCTCCCTTGCGCCATGTAGGTCACTGTCACCCCATGCTGGACTCCAGCAGATTCCTTGTCCTGGGCCTGTGTGCTCTGTTCCCAGTGGATACCTCATTATGGTGTCCACAGTCCTGTCACACATCGTTCTGTCCCCGGATGGTACTTCATCATTTCCATCTCCCCATCCCCAGCAGGTATCTTGTCCAGGTCCCATTGCCCCATCCCCATCAAGTCACACATCATCTTGTCCTGGTCCCCATCACTTTGTCCTTGTCTCCAGCAGGTAGCTCACCATGGCTTCTATTGGCCTGTCCTCAGCAGGTACCTTGTTCAGGTCACATCACCCCATCCCCATCTCCATCACATCCTTCATCCCAGTCCCCATTACTTTGTCCTGGTCCACATCACCCACCCCAGTCCCAATCAGGCACTTCATCCCACTCCTCATTACCTTGTCCCCATCTCCAGCAGGTACTTTGTCCTGGTCTCCATTGGCCTGTCCCCACCAGGTACCTTGTCCTGTCTCCATTGTTCCATCCCCAGCAGGCACATTGTCCAGGTCCCATCACCCCATCCCCATAACGTTGACTCCATCCCCAGTAGCTACCTTGTCCCAGTCCTCACTGGGTGCCTCACCCTGCTGTCCATCATCCCATCCTGTCCACAGCAGACGTCTCACCGGAAGATCCCAGGCCTGCCGTGGGCCCAGCCCAGAACTCTAGGTTGCCTCTATTGCCCATCAATACCCAAGGATCTACAGGGAGCAAAAGTTTGGGAGGTTCATTTCTGGAAAGGGGACAGCAGGTGCCCGCCAGCTAGTTCATGCCCCCCTACCCTTAATGGTGAGGTGGCTTTGAGTGACATCAGGTAATGAATGTACCCTGCAGTGCAACAGGCACTGTGTGAGTGAGGAAACTGAGGCACAGAGGAGAAACACGTGGAAAACCACTAGCAAATTAGGTGGATGCAAAGGCTGACAGGTGTTAGGCTTGAGTACACGTGGGAAGACACAAGAAGAGAAGATGAATAGATGAGAAGAGGCAAGATAAAAAGATGAAGATGAGGAGAAGAAAGAAGACAAAGAGAGAAGAGATGAGAAGATGAGACAACAAAAGAAGGGGAAAAGAGGAGGAGGACATGGAGAGGAAGAGGAGAAGAAGGAAGAAGAGACGACAAGGAAAAAGAAAAGGAGGAGAAGGAGAAGGAGAAGAACTGTTGTCTCCAGAGAAAACATATCTCCCTGTGAGCTTTGCCAACCCATCGCTTTAGGGCTTGGACAGGTTTTTTTGTTGGTTTATTTTTCCTCCAGTAAAAAGTGGCTTTTTGACCCAAACACACATTTTCATAGTGAAGGTTTATTTTGGCTGGAAGCCTTTTCTTTTTTTTTTATTCCTTATTAAAAAGAGAAGTGGGAAGGGTCACTGTTGTAAAACTTCTTTTTTTCTTTAAAAACAGCAACAACAAAAATCTATTTTAGCTGTTTTTCATCACAAATACCTCTGCAGGAGGCTTTGAGAGTGAGTCATTCCCAAAATCCCCTGTCCCGTGCTGTGCCTAGTCCTGTCCAGCTTTATCATCTCCATGCAACAGATGCCCAGTGACAACAAAAAAAGCAGAATTATCAGAAAATATTCTTTTTTTTTTACTCTTTTTTTAATTTTTATAGTAGGCTAGAGGACAGTTTTGCCCCATTTTTCCTGTATTTTGGTCATTTAACCCCATGGAGCCAGGTCCAAAAATTGCCCAAATGTTTGGGAAGGAGCAAAGAACAACCCTGTACCGATGCTGGGTTTCTCAGGGCTTTGGGCTTACCTCTAAGTGGAGCCAGGACCTGCTGGGGGTGGGACAGACCTTGCTGCAGGCCCTTGGCAGGCTCTGGAGGTGATAAGAGGTCTTCATGGCCCCCAGGGCCCTTTTGCCCCAGACCAGAGCTGGGCTGAGCCTCCCTATAGCTTGTCTCCAACCCTATCTCCTGGATGGATCTCAGGATGACATTGCACGTAGCTTGTCTCCAGCCCTGTCTTCTATATGGACCATGGGCCCATGATGCAGGTAGCTTGCCTCCAGCCACGTCTCCTGGATAGACCTCAGGACAATGTTGTAGATAGCTTCTCCCTGGGTATGTCTCCAGTTCCATAATCTGGATGAAACTTTGACTGGTGTTGCACATGGCTTGTCTCCAGTCCTATTCCAAGCCTTATCTCCTGAGTGGACCTCAGATCAACATGGATTGCTTCTCCCTGCTGTTTCAAGCCCCACCTGTGGTATGGACCTCAGATCAACATTATAACTCATCTCCAAACCTCTCTCTAGCCCCATCTCCTGGGTGGACCCTGAACCTACATTGTAGGTAATTTCTCCACAACCAAGCTTCCAGCTTTATCTACGGGTTGCACCTCAGTTGTACTTAGTTTGTTCCCAGTCCTATCTCCTGCCCAATGTCTTGGCCAGACCTCAAACCAATGTTGTAAGCTCCTTGTCTACATCCTTATCTGCCTAAAGGACCTCAGACCAATGTTTCTGGTACCTTGTCTCCATCCCTATCTTCTTGACGGATCCCACATCTGTGTTGTAGGTATCTTGTCTCCACCACTAGCTCCCTAATGGACTTCAGGCTGATGTTGTACTTACGTTGTATCCATCCCTATCCCTCTGAAGCACCTCAGACTGATGCTGTGGGTACCTTTTCTCCACCTCTGTCCCTTGAAGGACCTCAGACACCACCACCATTTTCTCTGAGCTCCCCAAACATATCCCACAACACCATCTTGCTGACAGCACCCATTCCTGTCCCCAGCTGGACCTAGCTCATGGTGGCAGTCCCTTGAAGGCCTAAAACTCTGATGGAGGGAGTACTGGAGACAGGCAGAGAGGATGGAGCGCCTTCAAAATTGACACCATATGGCTGTTCCTTATCCCTGGGCCCAGTAAGTAGGTCTTTCATGCTGGGCCTGTTGCCATAGGAGCAAACATGCAGGAAATATCCCAGATAACTCAAATCGTGGTGAAAACATATGTTTTGGATAAAACCTGGCAGAAAATCGCCCTATTTAACCCCTCCAAGGTGCTTTACCCACAAGATTTTTCACGCCTTCCACCTCCTCGCTGAGTGCACAGACTGGGGAAACTGAGGCAGACCCCGCCCCTGTGTCACCCAGTGGCTGGACACTTGATGAGTGTCTTGCAATAAAGCCCAATTGCTGGCATCATCTCGCCTTCTCCTCCTCCCCAGAGCCCCTTATCAAGACGGATGGCTGGATGCAAGGCCACATGCTCGCTCTGCAAGAGTTTTGCTTTGATTTGCCAAGGAATTTGCTTTGCTTTGCTTTTTTGTCCCCTTTTTTTCTTTCTTTTTCCAGCTGAACCTTTCCTTATCGCATCTGGCGAGCAGCAGCCCCAAGCACTCCCCCTTGGCTGCCCTCCAAGCGTTGAACGTGAACCAGCCAGCCAGGTTTCCCTGCACCACAGCATCCTGCGAGGCCTGAGCAAATTGACTCTTAGGGAAGGAGGAACTGAGGCATGTGAAGGCTGAAAAGCTGCAAGTGTCCCTGGCTCCTGCAAAGTGGTTTCGTGCATCACCGTGTGTTGCAAACACCCCTGTGCTCTGCTAAGGTCACTGCACACTGCAAGCATCCTCATGGGCTGCAAACATCCCTTAGTGACACAAATACCTCCATGCACTGCAGATATCCCTGCCTGCTGCAAACAACCTCATGTGCTGCAAACATTCCTGTGTGTCACAAATACTTCCATGCACTGCAACATCATCATGGGCTGCAACTATTCCTGTGTGCTGCAAACATTCCCATGTGCTGCAAACATTCCCATCTGTTGGAAGCATCCTTGCATGCTGCTGTAAACAATCTTGCATCCTGCAAACACCACTATGTGAGCTGCAAACATCCTTATGCGCTGCAACATCCTCGTGGGCTGCCAGTATTCCTGTGTGACACAAATATCCTTGTGAGCCGTAAATATCCTTGTAGGCTGCAAGCATCCCTGTGCGACACAAGTATCTCCATGTACTGCAAATATCCCTGTGTGCTGCAAACATCCTCGTGCGCTACAAACATTCCTGCATGCTGCAAATACCCTTGTGTGCTGCAGTCATTCCATTCCTGCATATTGCAAACATGTGCTGCAGGCGTCCCTGTATAACACAACCCATGCACTGCAACATCCTTGTGGGCTGCAACTGTCCCTGCATGCTGTAAACATTCCTGCATGCTGCAAAAACTCTCATGTGCTTCAAGCATCCCCAAATATCAAATATCAAAAATACCAAATATCAAAAATATCTCCATGCACTGAAAACATTCTTGTGTGTTGCAAACATCCCTGCATGCTGCAAACATTCCTGCACATTGCAAACGTCCCCGTGTGTTGTGGGCATCTCTGCATCCTGCAAAAATCCTAGAGGGCTGCAAGCATCACCATGTGTCATAAATATCCCCATGCACTGAAAATACCCTGGTAAGCTACAAATATCCTTGTGTGCTGCAAACATTCCCATGTGCTGTAAGCATCCAAGCGTGCTGCTGCAAACAGCCTTGCAGGCTGCAAACGTCCCTGAATGCTGTGATCATCCCATCACACTGCAAACATCCTCACACACTACAAACATCCTCATATCCTGCAGCATCTCTGCACTCCACAACACCTTCTAACACCTAGTGCCAGGAGGAGACGCTGCTTGGTCTTTCCACCCCAAACCCTGCACCCAAGAAGGTTAGGTGTCATCCTCCCAGTAGTCCTGCCCCAATCAAAGGGCACCTATGGGGGCTGGCATGGGGAAAAATCTAGGGAGTGGTCTGGAGGGCCATGAGTAGGACTTTAACAAAGGAAGGACCATAATTAGTGGGGGTAGATAGAACCAAACCAAGGGGATCAGGGAGAAAAAGAAAGGATTAAACAGCAAGACACTGTGGGACTGTGGCACTGAGGAGATAACCACTGGGAGAGAGTCCAACCGACCTGGGATTTCTCCGGGTGCCGTTGTGTAAATACTGCTGACGGGAGGAATGTGCAAGCGCAGAGAAGAAATCCTCTTCTCCAGCCAGAGCATCACCTCATTCTCCCTCACAGCACAGAGCAGAACACTTAAGATGCTTTTATTCCCTTCCATACCTCCTGAGCAATTTTTTCCCACCTTTATTTTGGTGGAGTGGATGTCCCCAGCAAGGTGCAGAATCCTTGCTGCCAGTTGCATCCCACAGAATCCCAGCATGGTGAGGGTTGGAAGGAATCTCAAGGGATCATCTAATCCAACTCCCTTGCTAAAGCAGGGCCACCCAGAGCAGGTTGCCCAGGATCACCTCCAGATGGATTTGGAATCTCTTCAGACAAGGAGACTCCACAACCTCTCTGGGCAGCCTCACAGCAAACAAGTTTCTCCTGTTCAGGTGGAACCTCCTGGATTCCAGTTTACACTCATTGCCACTTTGCCTGTTGCTGGGCACCACTCAAAAGCATCTGGTCCTTTCTTTTTGACCCCATCCTGTAGATATTGATCAGCATTGAGCAGATCCCCTCTGGGGATGCTCTTCTCCAGGCTAAGCAGCCCCAGGGCTCTCAGCCTTTCCTCATCCCAGAGATGCTCGAGTGCCCTCAGCATCAGTGCCCAAGACTCCAGATGTGGCCTCAAAAGGGCAGAGTAGAGGGAGAGGAGAATGACCCTTGACCTGCTGGTCACACTCTTCTTCATGCATCCCAGGACACCATTGGCCTTTTTGGCCACTAGGGCACATCTTGTTGTCCACCAACACTTACAGGTCCTCTCTGTGGAGTTGCTTTCCAGCAGTTCAACTCCTAACCTGTCCTGGTCCATGGGGTTATTCCTCTCCAGGGGCAGGAGCCTACACTTGCCCTTGTTGAACTCCATAAGGTTCCTCTTCCCCAGCTCTCAACCTGTCCAGGTCTCACTCAATGGCTGCACAGTCTGACAGGTTTCAGCCACTCCTGCCAGTTCTGTGCCATCAGCAAACCTGTTGAGGTTCCTCTCTGTGCCTTCATCCAGGTCATTGATGAAGATGTTGAACAAGACTGATGCAGTTGGTGGGTAAGCCAACCAGGGAAGGGGCTCTACTGGGCCTACTCTTCGTGAACAGGGAAGGGCTGGTGGGGGATGTGACAGTTGGAGGTCATGTTGGGCATAGTGACCACAAACTGGTATGGTTCTCTATCCCCATCTCAGGAGGAGAGGTAGCAAAACTGCCATCCTAGACTTCTGAAGGATGGACTTTAACTTATTTTGTAACCTGATTTCCAGAATTCCTTGGGAGTCTGTACTTAAGGATTTAGGAGTCTAGGAAGGCTGGACACTCTTCAAGAGTGAGATGTTGAAGGCCCAGGAGCAGGCCTTTCCTATGTGTTGTAATGAAAGCCAGCAGCATAGAAGACCAGCCTGGCTGAATAAGGAGCTCTGGCTGACACTCAGGGGAAAAAGGAGAGTTTATTGCTTTTGGATGAAGGGGCAGGCCACTCACAATGACTACAAAACTGTTGTGAGGTTCTTCAGGGAGGGAGTTAGGAGGTCCAAAGCCCATTTAGAAATCAATCTGGCCTCCACAGAAAGTGACAACATGAAAAGTTTCTTTAAATACACTAATAGCAAAAGAAGGATGAATGAAACCCTCCATTCTCTAATAGACACTGGAGGAAACAGTGACAGAAGATGAGAACAAGGCTGAGATGCTTAATGACTTCTTTGCCTCAGTCTTTAGTTACAGCCCCATACACAAGAATGGACAGAAGGATGACCCTGGAAATTACAGGCCTGTTAGTCTGACTGTTGTACCAGGAAAGCTAATGGAGCAGATCATCCTGAGTACAGTTCTGTGGCACATGCAGAACAACCAAGGGATTGGGTCTAGTCAGCATAGATTTATGAAGGGCAGGTCCTGTTTGACTAACCTGATCTCCTTCTGTACTCGGCGCTGGTGAGGCCACACCTCGAGTACTGTGTGCAGTTTTGGGCACCACAGTATAGGAAGGACATTGAGGTACTGGAGAGGGTGCAGAGAAGGGCAACTAGGCTAATCAGGGGTCTGGAGAACAGGCCTTATGAGGAGAGGCTTAGGGAGTTGGGGTTGTTTAGCCTGGAGAAGAGGAGGCTGAGGGGAGACCTTATTGCTCTCTTCAGCTACTTCAAAGGTCATTCTAGGGAGGTGGGTGTTGGCCTCTTCTCCCTTGTGACTAGTAACAGGACTAGAGGGAATGGGCTTAAGCTGTGCCAGGGCAGGTTTAGATTAGGTATTAGGAAGAATTTCTTTACTGAAAGAGTGGTGAGATATTGGAATAGGCTGCCCAGGGAGGTGGTGGAGTCACCATCCCTGGAGGTTTTTAAGAAGCGAATAGACGTGTTTCTTCAGGGGATGATTTAGGGGTAAGAGTAGTGTAGGGCTATTGGTTGGACTAGATGATCTTGAGGGTGCTTTCCAACCGTAATGATTCTGTGATTCTATGACAAGGTGACACGGTTATTGGATGAAGGAAGGGTGGTGGATGATGTCTACCTTGAGTTTAGCAAGGCGTTTGACACATTTTCCCACAGCATTCTCCTAGAGAAGCTGGCTGCTTGTGGCTTGGATGAGCACACCCTTGGCTGGATCAAAAATATGGCCGAGTCCAGAGGGTTGTGCCCAATGGAGTCAAATCCAGTTGGTGGCCGATCACGAGCGGTGCCTCTCAGGGGTCAGTGCTGGGTCCTCTCCTGTTCAATACCTTTATTGATGACTTGGATGAGGGCGAGATGTTTCAGGACTGGACTTAGTTCTGACCCCTGTGAAACCCTGTGAGCTACAGGCCTTCAACAAGACTCTGCACCACTGTTCCCAACCCTCTGAGCTCTGTCCTTCAGCCAACCTAAAACAACCTAACTGTCCAATCATCTGATCTATACTTCCTAAGCATCCCTAGGAGGATGCTCTGGAGACAGTGTCAAAAGGATCCCTGCGATCCATTGCATGCCTGCCACCCTTACATCCATGTCCCTTTGCCCAAGGAGAGTGTTGTTTTGTGCTGAGCTCAATGGGACAATGCTAAATCAAGGAGGGAACCAAGTAATGAGATAAACCCCTCCAGGAAAATGGAGAAAATGACATTTTCCCTGCCAGATTGCCTCACTTTCCTCCTCTCTTAATCACTAAATGTCCTGGCAAGTGTTACTTTGTTGATTTGTTAATTGTCAACAGAGAGGGTCTTGTGAGTGATGTGGTGATAGGTGGCCATCTTGGCCACAGTGACCACGAAGCAATTGAGTTTAAAATCTCTGGAGTTAGGAGGAAAACTGTCAGCAAAACTTCTACTCTGTATCTCAGGAGAGCTGACTTTGGGCAGATCAGGGAACTCCTTAGTGTGATCCCCTGGGAAAAAACATTTCAAGGTGCTGGGATCCAACAGAGCTGGTCAATTTTTAAGTGCCACCCCCTGAGAGCACAGGGACAGGCAATCCCTAAATGTCAGAAGTCAAGCAGGCGAGGCAGGCGGCCAGCTTGGCTGAGTAAGGAGCTTCTTCTGGAGATTAGGCCAAAAAAATATGCATATGGCCAGTGGAAACAGAGCCTGGTAACATGGGAAGTCTACAGAGAAACTGTTTGCCACTGTAGAGAGAAAAATCCATGCAGCTAAGGCCCAGTTAGAATTGAAGTTGGCCAGTACTGTGGTAGACAGTAAAAAGAGCTTTTTTAAATATCTTAATAGTAAGAGAAAGATCAGGAATGACATTGGCCCATTACTAAATGGGGATAGTCACCTCACAACCAGAGATATTGACAAAGCAGAAACGTTTAACACTTTCTTTGCCTCTGTCTTTAATATAAAGGATGGCATCTGGAGCACCCAGTGCCGTGAGCCAGTGACCAATGACAGGGAGACAGTTAATGCTCTAATTGACCCTGAACTAGTGCAGGACTTGCTCCTCCAACTAGACACCTATAAGTCTATGGGGCCTGATGGGATCCACCCAAGAGTTCTCAAAATGCTGGCAGATGTCATAGTGAGTCCTCTCTCAATGATTTCTCAAGGCTCTTGGGAGCCTGGGGAGATCCCAACTGCCTGGAAGCGGGCAAATGTTGTTCCAATTTTCAAGATCGACAAGAGAAATGACCCTGGTAACTCCAGGCCTGTCAGTCTCACTTCTGTGCCTGATAAAATTGTGGAGAAGATTATTCTGGGAGCTATGGCTAAGCATCTGACAGACAACGCTGTCATTGGTCACAGCCAGCATGGGTTTATGAAGGGAAAATCATGCTTGACAAACTTGATTTCCTTTTATGACAAAATTACATAACTAGCTGACCAAGGGAAACCAGTTGATGTCATCTTCTTGGACTTCAGTAAGGCTTTTGATACTGTCTCCCACAGCATCCTACATGCTCCTACATGCATGGACAAAATGTCAAGTGTACAGCTCGATAAGAACATCATGAAGTCAGTACATAACTGGCTGACGGGTCGAGCTCAATGGGTTATAGTAAATGGAGCTAGGTCGGACTGGTGACTGGTGATGAGTGGGGTCCCACAGGGATCCATCTTGGGGCCAGTACTCTTCAATATCTTTATAAATATCTTGGATCTAGGACTAGAAGGCTTAATTAGTAAATTTGTGGATGACACTAAACTGGGAGGTTCTGTTGACTCCAGTGAAGGCAGAGAGGCACTGCAGAGGGATCTGGATAGATCAGAGGGCTGGGCAGTCACAAATCATATGAAGTTTAACAAGGGCAAGTGCCAGGTTCTGCACTTGGGAATGGGCAAACCAAAAACAACCTAGAGACAGGGGAATGAGAGGCTGGAGAGCAGCACTGCAGAGAGGCATCTGGGAGTTTTGATCGATGATAAGTTGAATATGAGTCAGCAATGTGCGCTAGCAGCCACAGGGGCTGACAGGGTTCTGGGGTGCATCAAGCACTCTATTGCCAACCAATCGACAGAGGTGCCAGTCCCACTTTACTCGGCACTAGTGCAGCCTCACCTGGAGTCCTGTGTGCAGTTTTGGGCACCACAATACAAGAAGGATATCAAGTTGTTGGAAAGCATCCAGAGGAGGGCCACAAGGATGGTGAAGAGCTTGGAAGGGAAAACTTGAGGAAAAAACTTGAGGAAAGGCTGAAGTCACTTGGTCTCTTCAGCCTGGAGAAGAGGAGACTGAAGGGAGACCTCATCGCTGTGTATAACTTACCAGAGAGGGAGGGGTGGGTGCTGACCTCTTCTTTCTGGTGACCAGCGACAGGATCCGGGGGAATGGCATGAAGCTGTGCCAGGGAAGGTTTAGGCTGGATGTTAGGAAAAGGTTCTTTACTCAGAGAGTCGTAGAGCACTGGAATAGGCTCCACAGGGAGGCTGTCATGGCTCCAGCTCTCACAGAGTTTAAGAGGCACTTGGACAATTCACTTAAGACACAGAGTGTGACTTTGGGGTTGTCCTGTGCCTATAGGAGTTGGACTCGATGATCCTTGTGGGTCCCTTCCAACTCAGGACATTCTGTGATACGATACTCAAAAGCCACTTAGAGGTTCAGTTTCTTGCACCCAGGGGGACATATTTTCCTTTTCACGGACTGGTTTCACCCTTCTCCACACACACCCCATCAATGCTTAGCCTGCTCCATGCTTGACGATTGTACAGTCAAGGGGTTTTTTAGGGGTGCTTTGAGGGTTTTTGTGGTATTTTGGGGATTTTCTAGGGCATTTTGGGTTTTTCAGGTTCCGCTCTCAACAGCGAGGGTGGTGCTTTCTCTCCACCCTGCCCAAGAATGTTTCTGCTGATATTAAACCCGACCTGGAGGCATTTCGAAGGAGCTGATTTCCTCGCCAAAGAAATGACCTCAACCTGCCTGGTTTGGAGCTTTTTTTTTTTTTTTTCTTACCTTTTTAAAGCATTTTTCTCCCTCTCCTGTCAGCATGCCAGAGGTACAGATGGAGCCTTTCACCCGTGGCCCCAGCATCACCAACAGGCTGCATGCATACTGTTAGTTCCCTAATTTTAGGAGATATTTGCAGGTTTTAACAGCTTCCAGTTTTCCCTGCAAAACCCCTCCCTGCCACTGACAGGAGGACCCAGGGGCCAAACTTGCTGCAAAAACCCACCTTCCAACATCTTCTGGGCACTCAACAACCTTAAAAACCTCATGTCCCTGATGAAATAAGAGGGGAAAAAAGAGCCAAAACAAAAAGTCAACTTTGTGCACGATCTTTTCTGGAAGCATTTTTGCAGGAGTTTCCTTAACAGACTCCTCTGCATTTTTGCTTTTATTAATGTGACGACCTTCCTGAGGCTGCTGTGATGGCTTTGCAAGAGCTAAACCATCTTCTTTGTTAAAAATCCAGCCCCTCTGGCACCCCCACCGTGGGAGGTGCTGAGGAGAAATGAGGGAGATGCTGATTTAGAAAGGGGAATGCTGGATTTGAGTATTTTCAGATGAAATTGCTCTGGCTTTAGTGGTTTTTTTTTTTGTTATATTAATATTTGCTGTACTGCAGACACCAAGGAGCTGATGGGGGCAATTGAGAAACTAGAAACACTTCTGCCAGAAGTAAACTCGTTGCATTTTCAGATCCCAAAAGGCTAATGTTAGTGGGAAAAATACCCAATTTCCCCCTAAAAAACCAGATGGGGAAATGTTTCTGCCATTTTTGTCTGCTCAGTGATGCATTGCCACCGTGGAGGCACGTCTGTGTCCTGCACCCTACAGCTTCAACGCATTCTCATCCTGCACCCGATATCTGCACTGGGCACTTGTAGCTGCATCCTGCACTTCACATCTGCATCCTGCACCCCACAGCTGCACCCTCCATCCTGTATCTACAGCCTGTACTCATCTGCATCATGCACCCCATGGCCTGCACATGCATTATGCACCCAACTTCTTTGATCATGGAGCTGCACCCTGCAGTTGCATCCCACAGTCTCCATCTGCACATCCTGGACCTGCATCCTGCACGGTCCCACATCCTGCACTCTGCATCTCCAGCCCAGCTCCCGCACCCCATACCTGCATCCAGTTGCCAGGATCCTGAGGGCCCTAATGAACCCTGACAGTTCAACTGGCCTTATAAGGGACCTCCACTCTACCCAGGAACCCTCTCTAAGCTCAGCCCAGGGTCCTTGCTGGGCCATACTGGGCTGTGAACCCTATAGTTGCATCCTGACTGAACCTCATCCGTGTCATTGCCCCAATTACAGCACGAAGGCTTAATTTCAGTTTAAATAATTTGCAAGGTTGGATTGGCCCCATCCCATCCTTCCTCCCAGATCATTCCTGGAATCTGGAATACAGGCATTTCTCCAGAGCAGGTGTGATATGGGACAGTGGCATTCCAGAACTGTGCAGGGATGAAGCAAGAGATCTCCCTGTCCACAAGAGCTCTGTTCCCCTCCCGAATCACTGTCCCAGCACATCTGGCAGACAGATGTGTCCACACGGCTGAGTTCTGCCTCCCAGATGGGAGACAAGCAGCAAAATTCCTGTACAGTATTCAAAAGCCGTAATTTTTCCTTGGAAATATGCATTTCCCAGCTCATTGCATGCACTACCCTTATCTGGGAGTGCCACAGGACTCCCTTGCACAGCCAAGCCTGTGCCATGATGACCATCTCTTGTCCTGCACCTCCATCCTCCATCTGCACCCTAAATCCTGCTTCTGCATCCCGTGTCATGCATCTACACCCTACATCCCACATGCATCTATACCCTAAATCCGAAATTCTGCTTCTTCATTCCAAATTCTTCTGCCATCCCGTGTCCTGTGTCTGCATCCCACCTCTGCATCCAAAATCCCACTTCCGCCATACCTGGCTTCCTTCATCTCCACATTAAATCCTATTTCCCATGTTGCCTGTCCTGTACCCCATCTCTGTTTCCTGTGTTCTGTATCTGCAACCCAAATCCTGCATGAGCCCTTTCATCCTGTGCTGTGTCCTGCAACCCACATCTGCATCTGCACCAAAATCCTGCTTCTGCATCCCCTCTGCCTGTGTCCTGCATCCATGTCATGTGTCCTGTGTCTGGAAACCTGCATCTGCATGCTAAATCCTCTCTCCAAAATCCTCCATCCTGTATCCAAAATGCTCAATACCACTCCTGCTTCCTACATCCCATTTCTGTACCCCCTACTCTGTCTTCTGCTCAATGTCCTGTATCCTCCACCTGGGAACCTGTATCTGCAGCCTAAATCCTCCATCCCACATCCTGTGTCTGCAGCCTAAATTCTGTATCCGCTTCCTAAATCCTGTATTTTTTTTTCTTAAGTCCTGTATCCGTATCCTGAATCCCACATCCTAAATGCATCTTGCAACTTAAATCCTCCATCCTGCATCCAGCATCTATATCCTAAATCTTATGTTCCACCTCTGCATCCTGAATCCTCCATCTCAAATCCAATATCCCATCTGCATCCTCTATCACACATCCTACACCTACTTAGTGAATCCTCCATTCCACATCCTGCATCTGCATCCTAACTCCTACATGCCACCTCTGCATCCTGAATCCTCCATCCTGTCTCTGCATCTTAAGTCCTCCATCCTGCATGTACGTCCTAAACCTTATATCCCATATCTGCACCCTGAATCCTGTCCTGCATCCCACATCTACATCCCAATCCCATATCCCATCCACATCCTTTATCCTGCCTCTACATCCTAAATCCTATTTCCCACCTTTGCATCTCGCATCCTCCATCTGCACCCTGAATCCTCCATTCCACAACCTGCATCTACATCCTAGTTCTTATATCCCACATCTGCATCCTGCATCCTCCATCCCACACCTGCATCCTAAGTCCTCCCTCCTGCAGCTACATCCTAAATCCTACATCAAACCTCTGCATCCTCCATCCTGCAGCTGCACCCTAAATCCTACATCAAACCTCTGCATCCTCCATCCTGCAGCTGCACCCTAAATCCTACATCAAACCTCTGCATCCTCCATCCTGCAGCTGCACCCTGAATCTTCCATCCCCATCCTGCATTCCCAAGTCTGTATCCCCAATCCCACACCCAGGATGCTGTGAGGAGTTCCACAAAATAACGAGTGATACCCGCTGGAGCTCCGGGACAAGGCCGGGGAGCAGCCGCCCGCCGCGGCGCTAATGTTGGTTTAAGGCATTTGGCACGCTCCGATGCCTCTCTGAGAGGGCCTTGTCCCCGGTGGTGCTGCACAATGGGCGCTTTCAGGGACACAGCTCCCTTTTCCCTGCGGAGATTTGAAAATAAACCTTTTATCCCCCTAGAATTTCCCCCTCAAACCCCAAATGCGGGAAATAATCCCCCCTCCGAAGCAAAACAAAAAGCCCCAAAATTAGGGTTGGGAATAATTCCCGTGGGATAATGGAGCCCAGTTAACACGTGAGGCAGAGCTGGAGCAGTGCATCCCAGGGGGAAACGTGCCCCATGACACACCCCTTCTCCCTCCAAAGAACCTATTTACAGCAGGTAAAAAGCATCTGTCGCTAAATTTGTTGCTGCTTTACTACTGCAGCACACAATGGTGAGACCCACTCATGCAAAGAGTTGTGTCCAGCCTCACAACCCCCTCCCCACAAATTAATTCCCAAGGCATTCCCAAAGCTTTTCTTTTTTTTTTTTTTTCTCCTTTATTTTTCCCCCCTTAGAAATATAAATTCCTGGGGGGAGTGAACCAGAAAACTCTGTATTCAGCCTAATTATACCCCCCGGCCACAATCTGTGATCTCTGAGACAATTAAAAGTGCTTAATCCCAGCTGAAAAGCAAACAAGGTCAGAGGCTGCGTCTTCCTGCTTCCCCCTCGCCCGCTGCCGGGGTCTTGCTCTCCGGCTCCAATATAAATATGCAATTAAAAAATCGCTGCTAATTGCTGTGCCAAAGGGGGTTCCCACCAGGAAAAAAGAAACACTGAAAAGCCAGGGAAAGGGATATTAAAAACCCTAAAGAAAAGGGGAAAACAAGGAAAAAGAGTGTTTTCTATCCGAATAATTCAACACTGATGGAGTGTCGGGGAGAAATTATGGCAATCTCTCAGGGTTTGCACCTTGGGGTGGGCCTTTTTTGGGGGGATGCTCTTTTTTTGGAGGGGAAGGGGTTAATCCTCAGCTTTCCTCTCTCGCTCCAGCGCTAACAACCCCTGGCAGCTCTAGGCTTGTTAATCCTTCCGAAAAGTAATTAGAGGGGTTGGAAAATGAGGGCAGCTGCTGCCCTGCAAGGGCAGGAAAGCAGGGTGATGGGGACAGGGGGTGTCACCCCTAAACCTTGGGAGAGATGGTTTAGGGCTGCATGACTTGGCAGAGATACCGGAGTGGGATTCACACTGCCTGAGCAATGCTGAACCACCAGTAGGTTTCAGAGTGAACAGCATCAGCAGGTTTTGGAGTGAATAAGCTCCGTGTTCATTGAGATACCCCCAAAATTAAAAAACAAAACCAACCCACAACAACAAACAGTACTGCATCCAAACCACCCCCAAAACAGGGAACAAAATGGGGTTTGTCGCACTGATGCAGAACAGCCCTAACACCACAACCTCCAGGATGATTTTTGGCCATGAATCTCAGGGTTTGGGGGCAAAATGTTACTGCCTGGAGGGGGGGCTGGGCTGGACTGAACAAGATGAATTGGGATAACAAGGCAAAATGTTGCCAGTGCCCCTTTTTGAGGTAAAAATAAGCTGGAGGGAAGCAAAATTGATTCCTAATTGCTATTTTTTATTTAACACTTTTTTTAATTGCTGGGTTGCAGAGCACCTCAGGGCTCCCAGTGTGCCTTGGGCCCCACTCCAGCACCCTGCATGCACCCATCAGGCCAGCCCAGCACCCTCCATTGGCCACAGCAGGATAGGACCCATCACAACCTCCCCCTTGCAGTAAGCTGAGTAGCATCAACTCTTCATCCTCAGGGCTTTATTTAACCTTTAAAATTTGAAATGAGGAGGAGCAGGAGAAGGAAGAATAGGAGGAAGGAGACGGAAGGGGTAAGGAGGGTGCAGGGGCCTCAGGTTGGGGGCAGCCAGACTTTCTGAGTGCTGACAATATCGCTGAGCTTGGCCTTGATCTTCAGGAAATGCCTCTTGAACTCCAGGCCATCACCCTGTGCAGGGAGAGGTGGAGGGTTGCATCAGCTTGCACCTACCCTGTGCTGCTTTGCATCACCCAGCACCCATCTTGCACCCACCTTGCGCCTCCCAGGCACTGCCCTCTATTTCCTTGTTCCCCCTGTGCATCGCCTTGCACCCACTGCACGCCTATGAGGTACAGCCTTGCACCCACCCACCTCTGCCTTGCACCCACTAGATGTTGCCTTGCATCACCTCACAGCCTTGCACCCATCTTCTGTCACCTTGTACCCACCAAAACCACCTCGCACCCACCTTGCGTGGTGTTGCATCACCTCACACCCACCTTGCGTGGTGTTGCACCCACCGTCTGCCTATCTTTCATGGTCTTGCAAGATCCTGCATCCCCCCTGCACCCATTAGACACCCACCCTGTGCCCACTCACTCACCTTGGAGAGGCGAAAATCTACCAAAATCTTGCTCTCCATCTCCACCAGGTTCACCTTGAAGATGAGTTTGTTGTTCCTTCTGTCTGTGGTTGAGATAGTGACCTACAAAATGGCAGCAAACAGGGATGCCCAATTATTAGCAGAAGCAATGTGTGTGTGTGTGGGGTGGTGGTGTCCCAGCACACAATTGTGCACCCCAGCTCCTACCTGGTTGGTGCAGCTCTTCTTCCAGCCGTACCCCATCTTCTCACAGACCTCCTTGAGTGCGCGGTATGAGCCGTCGGCATCCAGTTTGGTGAAGAAGCGTGTCATGCGCTTCACCAGCCGCTGCCACGGGCTCTGCCGACCCCAAAAACCAGGGAGAAAGGTTACAGACCTCCCCCCTAGTCACAGCCCCAGCAGCTCAAAGGGGACAAATACGGCAGAGCTGCCCCCTCTGATGGCAGAGTCTGTGAGCTGCACCAGAAACACTGCAATACTGCCCCCCAAACGTTAGAAACAGTGCAAAGCTACCCCCAAGTATTATAAATAGTGCAAAGTTGGACCCTGATGCTGTAAATCTGAAGCAGAGCTGCACCCCCAATACTGCAGAGCCTCACCTTGGTACTAAAACCACCACAAACAGTGCACATAGCATCCTGACACTAAAAATACTGCAAAGTTGCACCCCAAATGCTTTTAATCGTGGTATTAAAAATGCCGCAAAGCTGAATCCCAAATACTACAAAGTTGAACCCTGAGATGATAGATATTGCAAAGCCACATGCACAGACTGTAATGTTGCTCCCTGGTATTATGCACATTGCAAGGTTGCTCCTTAACGTCACATATGATGCAAATACAATATATAGTGCAAAGTTGGACCCTGATGCTGTAAATTGGATGCAAAGCTGCATCCTCAACGTTGCAGAGCTGCACCCTGGTGTTAAAAATGCTGCAAAGCTGCACCTAAACAGTGCAAAGTTGCATCCTGATACTAAAAATACTGCAAAACCGCACCTCAAATATTGACAAGTTGCTCCCTGAGATGCTAAATATTGCAAAGCTGCACCCCAAATGCACCCCAAACTGGCAGCCCCTGACCTGGGAGGAGCCTGGTGTGCCGAGGAGCTGGCTGTTGACCAGCATGTGTTCAGGACAGGCAGGCTGGGAGAAGCTGATGCCCTGCACCAATTTATCAATGCTGGTGGCCCCGCTGTCCCAGAGCGTCCCGCTGGTGCCGGGCTCTGGCTGTGACGTAGAGTAGCTCACCTGCTCCTCACTGCAAGGCAAGGGGAGATGGGAAGTTAAGGTTGCAAGATGCAAAGGGAGGATTGCAACGTGGAGAGCTTTCACCATGCAAACCTCTGCAGCTTTGCAAAGTCCCACAACGAGTAAAGCCTTGCAGCCCACAGAGCCCTGCAAGGTGCAAAGAACTACAAACTACAAAGCCCTGCAACATGTAAAAGTCCAACGGTGTGCAAAGCCTCATGCTGTGCAAAGCCCTGCATGGTGCAAACAAACAAAAAAATCTCGCAGGGGGCAAAGCCTTGCAACAGGCAAATTGCAACACGTAAAGTCCAGCAGCATGGAAAGTGTTGCAACATCCCAAGGCATGCACCACAGAAAACCGTGAACTGCAGAAAGCCCTGCAGTGTGCAAGGAACTGCAACATGTAAAGCTCTACAGTATGTAAAGCCTGGAGACACATAAAACCCTGCAATATGCCAAGCCTTGGGGTATAAAACGCCCTGGGGGGTGCAAATCCTTGCAACGTGCAAAGTTTGCACCATGCAAAGCACTGCAACAAGCAAAGCCTTGCAGCACGTGAAACTCTGCAGGGTGCAAAGAACTGCAAAGTGCAAAGCCTTGCAAAGTGCTGAGTTTTGCAGGGTGCAAAGGCCTGCGCTGTGTAATGCTCTGCCACAGGCAAAGCCCAGCGGCACAGCCCTTGCACTGTGAGAAGAATTACAATGGACAAAGCCTTGTGCGTGGTGGGTTTGTACTAGGCACGTTCGAGTGAGAAGGTTCAGGAAGGTTCCCCCAGCTTGGAGTGGAGCATGGCGGAGGAGCCTGCGCTGGAGAATGGGGTTTCCCCCAAAGAGATGCCAGGACTGGGGAAGGCTCATGAGGATCATTCCCTGCGGGGGTGATGCTATGCTGCTGAAGGGAAAGATAGTTGCAGGGGTTTCCCCCGAAGAGGATGGACTGGTACCATTGAGGAGAGGACTGGATTGGACGGGGTTCCCACTCCACCCATTTCCCTGTCCCTCTGCAGTGCAGGAGGGGAGGGTTCTACCTCAGAAACAGGGTATAGAAGAGGAGAAGGTGGAACCTAAGAGTGGTGTGTGGCTTTTGTATAGTATGCATGTGCTCTCAGACAACCTGGATTTGATTGTGATTTCGTGAATTTTGGGATTTCCTCCATGTCTGGTCTGTCTTTTACCCCTGACCATATAAGGTGAATGAGCTTCGGCCCTCGAGCCCTTGGTGTGTTTCCTCCTTTCCATCCCACCAGGGCGGTGGGGGAAGAAATGAGTGAGCGCCTGCATGGTTCTGGTCAGCTCAGGAGGCCTAAACCATGACATTGTCCTACACAAAACCCTGCAATCTGTAAAGCTTTACAAGGTGTAAAGCCTGCTGGTATGTAAAGCCTTGCACCACGCAAAGCTTTGCAACGTGCAAAGCCCAGCAGCATGTCAAACCCTGCCCTGTGCAAAGCCCTATGTTGTGCCAACACACAGAGGAAAGCTCCTGTTTGCCCCAGCAAGACGCACAAGCGCCAAGCAGCACAACCAGGTGACCTGCATCACCCAAGTGTGCAGCTGCTGGAGAGTGTGGAGAGGGATGCAAAGAGAACTGGAGGCTCACCTGAGCATGCTTTTCACAGGTGAGAAGTCTGTATCAGAGCGTACATGCTTGGAGAGGCCGCCAGGAGAGTCAGTGACCCCCCCTGAGGAGACACGAGCCCGCTTGACACCTGCAAAGAGACAAAGACACCCAATAACCTCCCAAATCTTGAAGGCAACTGTGTCCCCCAGTAGCCCCTTACCCTTTCTGAGGGGTTTGCTGTACCACCGGTCCTTCTTAATGTCGGGGATAGTGATCCTCGCTGTCGGGCTCTCCGTCAGGATCTTGTGTAGCAAAGCTAGGGGAGACAGAGGAGAGGAATCGTAGAATCACAGTCTGGGCCAGTGTCTCACCACCCCCTCAGTGTAAACAATTTCTTCTATCTAGTCTAAATCTCTCTCTTTTAGCTCAAAACCATCACCCCTTGTCCTGTCACAACAGGCCCTGCTAAGAAATCTGTCTCCATCTTTCTTATTGTCCCCTTTTAAGTACTGAAAGGCTGCACCAAGGTCTCCCTGGAGCCTTCTCTTCTCCAGGCTGAACAATCTCAACTCTCTCAGTCTGTCCTCACAGCAGAGGGATTCCAGCCCTCAGATCATTTCTGTGGCCTCCTCTGGACCTGCTTGAACAAGTCCATGTCTCTCCTGTGCTGAGAACTCCAGAGCTAGACCCAGCACTGCATATGAGGTCTGACCAGAGCGAAGCAGAGGCAGAATCCTCTCTCTCGACCTGCTGGACACACTGCTGGGGATGCAGCCCAGTACACAGTTGGCTCATGAGCCTTCAGCACACATTGCTGGCTTATGCCCAGCTTTTCACTCACCAGCACCCCAAAGTCCTTCTCTGCACGGCTGCCCTGAATGGCAATCGTGGCATCGGGTGCCACCAGACCCTGGGTGCTCACCTAAGGGTGCTGAATCAATCTTCTTCCAAGGTGGGAGATAAGTTTTTCTCTCCTTCCAGTCGCTGTATTCCTGGCAGCTATCACTGGGCTGGTCCCAGGGCAGCTCTGCCAAAGGGGAAAACCTGCTGTGTTACTGCACCAGGGCAGAGGCGGAATGGGAAGGGGAAACACAGCCAAGGAGGTGTCACAGCAAGATTTGCATTCCACACATCCCCCTCCTTCACCTCATACACATGCATCTCATACGCTCCCCCCAACTCATACGCCCCATTCCCCACCTCCTACATCTCTCCACGCACTCCACATGCCTCCCCTATGCATTCCATACCTACACCCCTCATACATCCCATATACATCCTCTCTGCATTCCAGATGAGCCCTTTCTTCATTCCGTACTCCCCTAAATGCCCTTCACACCTCCACCTGCATTTCACATATATCTCATACATCACATACCACATGCATTCCATACATCCACCTCCTGCAAATCACATGCATCTCACACATCTACCACATCCCTCATAGGGCCCCTTCTCCATCTCAAACATCCCACCATGCACTCCGTGTGCCTTCCCCTATGCATTCCATACATACATCCCTCTGAATTCCAGATGAGCCTCTCTGCAAACCCCTACAACTCCAAAAGCCCTTCACATACCCCCCATCCTCTCGCACATCCCACCCCTTACGCACCCCATAGGTGCCCCTATAGCTTGCAGGGGGCCCACCTCCAGCCAGCATGGCAGTCAGCACCACACCGCAAGCCCAGACGTCGACAGGCTCAGCCCTGAACTCAGAGCACCGCAGCAGCTCAGGGGCCACGTAGGGCAGTGTCCCACACATCTTGTTGAGCAGCCGCTCTCGGCCATTGTGCTTGAAGACAGTGGCCAAGCCAAAATCGGAGATCTTAAGGTTATCTGGGACCAAATTCCAGTTAAACATTGAAACAATTCAATATTAAATCATAGAATCATTTTGGTTGGAAGAACCAAACTTAAAGCAAGACCTTTAAGATCAAGTCCAACCATTAACCAGCACTGCCAGGTCACCACTAAACCATGGCCCTCAGGAACACATCTATGAGGGCATGGACACATCTCTCAAACTCCTCGAGGGACTCCACCACTGCCCTGGGCAGCCTGGGCCAGGCCTTGGCAACCCTTTTGGGGAACAAAATGTTCCTTGTGTCCAACCTAAACCTTAGTGCAACTACAGGCTATTGCTTCTTGTCCTATTCCTTGTTTACCTGGGAGGAGAGACCAACTTCCTTTCACAGGGAGGTGGAGAGAGTGAGGTGGTTCTCCTCAGAGCCTCCTGTTCTCCAGACTAAACCTCAGTTCCCTCAGTTGCTCCTCTAGACCCTTCACCACTTCCATTGCCCTTCTCTGGACACACTCAATGTCCTTCTTGGAGTGAGAGGCCCAAAAGTGAAACCAAGATTCGAGGTGTGGCCTCACCAGTGCCCAGTTCAGGAGGACAATCGCTGCCCTAGTCTTGTTGGCCACACTAGCACTGATCCAAGCCAGGATGCTGTTGGCCTTCTTGGCCACCTGGGTACACTGCTGGCTCATACTTAGCTGATGTAAACCAACCCCTCCCAGGTCCTTTTCCTCTGAGCAGCTTTCCAGCCACTCTGCTCCAAGCCTGGAGCATTCATGGGGTTGTTGTGACCCAAGTGCAGGACCTGGTACTTTGCCTTGTTGAAACTCACCCCAGTGACCTCACCCCATTGATCCAGCCTGGCCTACCCTCCACCAGATCAAAACTTTCACCCAACTTGGAGTTCTCTGTAACATGACTCAAGGGTGCCCTTGACTCCCTTGTCCAAGTCATCAATAAAGATATTGAAGAGAACAGGCCCAATACTGATCCCTGGGAAACATAAATAGGAGATGGAGAGTGATGTGCCACCTCCACCTCACCTCGCTCATCCAGCAGCAGGTTCTCTGGCTTGAGGTCACGATGAGTGATACCAATGCTGTGCAGATAGACCTGGAGATGGAGAGAAGGGTCAGCGCGATGTCAGCGCTATGTCAGTGACCACTGGCACTGCCGTGGCATCACCACTGCACTTACCACACCAGCAATCAGCTGCTGGAAGAAACGTTGTGCCTCTGGCTCTGGCATCCCAATATCCGGCTCTGCACCAGGAGAATAAGAGCAATTCTCAGCCATTTAGGAATTACAGAATCATTCAACCAGAGAATCCTAGAATCCCAGCATGGTAGGAGTTGGAAGACATCTCTGGGGATCACGTAGTCCAACCTCCCTGCTCCAGCAGGGTGACCCAAAGGAGGTTGACCAGGGTAGTGGCCAGGTTGGTTTGGAATCTCTCCAGACAAGGAGACTCCACAACCTCTGTGGGCAGACCGGGCCAGGGCTCTAGCACCCTCACAGCAAACAAGTTTCTCTTTATGTTCAGGTGGAGCCTCCTGGGTTCTAGTATGTGCCCATTGCCCCTTGGCCTGTAACTAGGCACCACTCAAAAAAGTTTGGCCCCAGCCTCTTGCCCCCACCCTTTAACTATTGATCAGCATTGAGCAGCCCCCGGGCTCTCAGCCTTTCCTCCTCCCAGAGGTGCTCCAGGCCTCTCAGAATCTTTATAGCCTCTGCTGAACTCTCTCTAGGAATTCCTTGTGTCTCTTGAACTGAGGAGCCCAGAACTGGACCCACGACTCCAAATGTGGCCTCTCTAGGGCAGAGTAGATGGGGAGGCAAACCTCCTTTGACCTGCTGGACACACTCTTCTTTATGCACCCCAGAAGACCCTTGGCCACTGGGACTGGAAGATTTCCAGGGTGGGGTATTGCCTGTGAACGTGGCAGCTACTAGGGCACACAGTGAACTTGTTGTCCACCAGCACTCCAAAGTCCTTCTCTGTGGAGTTGCTTTTCCACAGGTCAGCCCCTAAGCTGTACTGGCCCATGGGGTTACTCCTCCCCCAGGGCAGGACTCTGTTCTTGCCATTGTTTTAACTTCATTAGGATTAATTCTTTAACACATTGTTTCATGCAAAACAAAAGCTATTTTAGAGCATACCGATGCGGTCGAAGAGCTCACCACCACTGCAGTACTCCAGGAAGAGGTATTGGGTGGCACCTTCCCTCCGATGCCCATAAAATTTGACAATGTTCTCATGGTTGAGCATCTTGTTGATGCAGATCTCCTTCCGGATGTTCTCCGGGCAGTCGGCCGCTCGCTTCATGTCCACAATTTTGACAGCCACGGCTTCCTCGGTGCGGCGGTTGACAGCCAGCTGCACCCTGGGATGGGCGAGGGGTCAGCGGGCATAGAATGGGCAGGAAATGCTGCTGTGGGAGAGGGGCAGCAGGCAGGGGGTGCAGTGGGCATGTGATGGGCACACAGTGGGTGCACACTGGGTGGGCAATGGGCAAGCAGTGAATAAGTAGTAGGCACATAGGGGACATGCAACTACCAAGCACCAGCCATGCAGTGACCATTGTAGTGTGCAAGTGATGGCCAAGCAGCAAGCAAGCAGTGGGCACATCAGGGGCATACAATGGCCATGCAGTGGGCACACAACTTGTAAGCAGCAGGCACATCAGAGGCATGCAATGGTCATGCAGCGGCCATGCAGCAGGCACACGTGGGGCATGTAACTGCCAAGCAGTAGGCAAGGAGTGGCCACATAAGGGCATGCAACAGCCAGACAACAAGCAAGTAGCAAGCAAGCAGTGGGCATGCAAAGGGCATGAAATGGCCACGCAGCAGTCATACAGCAGGCACATAAGGGGCACAGAAGAGCCGAGCAGTGGGCAAATAGCAGGGAAGCAGAGGCCATACAGAGGGCACGCAAAGAACAAGCTGCAGGCAAGCAGTAGGCATGCGATGGCCAAGCAGAGAGCAAGCAGTGCGTACAAAAGAGGCATGCAACTGCCAAACAGGAGGCAAGCAGTGGCCACATGAGGGGCACACAATGGCCAAGCAGTGAGCAAGCAGCATGAAAGCAGTGGCCACACAAGGAGTACACAATGGCCAAGCAGTTGGCATGCAGCGTGCACACAAGGGGCACACAACAGTCAAAGAGCAGGTAAGCAGCGCGCACATGCAATGAGCAAGTGACAGCCAAGCAGTGGGCACATAAGAGGCATGCAATGACCAGACAGTGGGCAAGTAGTGGGCACATCAGGAGCATGCAGTGGGCAAGCAGTGAGAACATAAGGGGCATGCAACGGGCAAGCAGCGGGGAAAAGAGTGGCCAAACAGTGGGTACACAGAGAGCAAGCAGTAGCCATGCAGCGGGTACACAAAAGGCAGACAGGAAGCAAGCAGTGGGCGTACACAGGGCATGCAGTGGCCACACAGTGGGCACATAAAGGGCACGAAACAGCCAAGAAATGAGCACGCACAAGGCAAACAGTGGCCATACAGAAGGCATGCAATGGTCAAGTATGGTCAGGTAAAGGCAGTGGGTACACAGGGACCACGCAATAACCAAGGAGTGGGCAAGCAGCAGAGACACACACAGGGCATGCAATGGCCATGCACTGAACAAGCATTGGACATATAAGAGGCACGCAATAGCCAAACAGTGGCCATGCAGTGGGCACACAAGGAGCATGCAATAGCCAAGCAGTGGACACACACTGTGCATGCACCAGCCGCGCACTGAACAAGCAGTGGACATATAAGAGGCACGCAATAGCCAAACAGTGGCCACGCAGTGGGCACACAAGGAGCATGCAATAGCCAAGCAGCGGACACACACTGCGCAAGCAGCGGCCAGGGAGCAGGCTCACAAGGGGCACACAACAGCCCTGCCGTGGTCGTGTAGCAGGCACACACACGGCATGAAATGGCCATGCAGTAGCCATGCAGCGAGCAAGCAAAAGCATATAAGAGGCAAGCAATAGCCAAGCCTCTTGCAAGCAGCGAGCACAGGCAGGGCAACCAGTGAGCAAGCAATGGGCGTGTAAGGAGCATACAACAGCCAAGTAGCGGACACACGCTGGGCATGCAGTATTCCTGTAGCTGTGTGGGCAACCAGTGGCCATGCCAAGAGTGTCCAGGGCTGTGTTGGGACAGGGATGGCCGTGGCGGGGCAGTGGTCGTGCAAGGGGCGCCAGGGCCTCTCCCCAGGCGGCAGCAGACCAAACCCTTCTCCACCCTCACCGCCTCCCCCTACCCCCGGCCCGACCCGGCTCTACCCCGTCCCACTCACTCCCCGTAGGCTCCTTCTCCCAGGGTCTGCACCAGGTCCCAGTCCTCCACGAAAGGCACTGCCATTGCCAGTACCGGTACAGGCCCTGCCTCCGCCCCGCTCCCGCCACGCCGCCGGTTCCCGCCAGCGCCCCCGCGCCACGCCCCCGCACTGCGCGCGCACCGCGCCGGGGACCGCCCCCAACTCCCCCATTGCTTCGCTCAGTCCTGAGCACTTATGTCAACCCTCGGAAATCCAAGGTCCCTTCCTGAATTCTTGGGTCACGCCTTGAAGCCCCTGGGTCACCCCTAGTCATCTGGGTCAGTCCCCAGAACTCCTGCATCACTCCAAACTTCTGGGGGCTATCCCCTCAAACTCTTGGGTCACCAACAAACTTATGGGTCCCTTCCTGAATTCTTGGGTCACCTCCTCAAACCCCTGTGTCACCTCCAGTCATCTGCGTCATGCCCAGAACTCCTGGGTCCCTGCCCAAACTCTTGGGTCAGCTCTCCTCTCTGAATTCCTGGGTCTTCCCAAACTCCCCAGCCCCTTCCCAAAATCCTGGGTCACCCTAATCACTTGGGACCCTCCCCAAGGTCTTGGGTCACCCCCTCAAACTTTTGGGTCACCCCGAACATCTGAGTCCCCACTCCAAATTCCTGGGTCCTCCCAAACGGCTCAGCCCCTCCCTAAACTCTTGGGTCACTCCTCTCACAGGCTCCTCAGCATGACCCAGCCCCACTTGGGGTCCAGATTACCACCCCAAAGTAGCAAAAGAACACCCCTGTCATGCCATCTATCTTCCTCCATCCGTCAGAATTGGGAAAAACTCCCACAACTGGGTTGGGGTTGTTTTGGTAATTATTATTATTTGTAACTCCCGGTGAATCACTAAAGCTGTTGGTGATTTGGCGATGCTCTGTGTGTATAAAAATCACTCCCCAGAGAGCAGGGATGGGCAGGGACATGTCTCCCCCTCTCCCCCCCAACAGTATAAAACAAACAAAAAACCCCCAACATCTTCCCCCAAAAACACCCCCGAAATTCCCCAAATCCTTCTGCTTCACAGGCAAAGGCTGGTCAGTGCGTGTGCAGCATGGCTGGCAGCAGCTCCTCTACGTTCTCGATAAGCCGCGGTTGTCCAAATCCTTCACCTGGGCAGTAAAAAACAGCTAGGTTAGGTGAAATTTAACATTTTTTTCCCAAATCTGGGAGGTTTGGGCTCATTTTGGGGTGTACCTTGTATATTCGAACCAGCCAGTGCTCTGTGGTGTAGGCCTCCTCCAGCACATCCAGCTCAAAGTCCTTGTTGCCAATCTCAGCATTCCTCACTCGGTCATAGCCTGGTGGTCGCTCTAGGAGTGAGCAAAACACACATCACTCCCCGAACATGTTGAGACACCCCAAAAGTGGTGTCATCCCCTCAAGAGAGGGCGGTTTTGGGGACTTACTGGCCTCAGTGTAGACCTGCCCAAAGCGATAGTAGCACATCTTGTACATGAGGCAGTTGAGGAGCACTGGGGAGCCCTCGCGGTCAACACGGAACTCCCCAGTGGGCGTATAGTAGTCGTGCTCCTTGATGTGGCGCCCAGTGTCCGTGCTGCCTCCGATGCGCACCATCCACAGGAACTTGTTGATGTCTGGAAGGTGGAGAGTGAAGAGTTGTGGTGAAAGAACACGCAAGAGTTGTGGTGAGGAGCTGAGGGTCAAGAGTGAGGGGTTAAGTTGAAGGGCCAAAAGCAAGAAGTTAATTTGAGGCAAAAGAATGAGAAGTTGAGTTGGGGCAGAGTAAAAAAGGCACATGCAGCTTCCGGAGAGGAGAGTTTTGGTACCACTGCCACTTCGCAGCCTGAAGTGCTGCTTCTACTTCAGCTGAAGGTAGGCCTTCGCTCCTCTAACAAGCTGTTCTGGAGAAGCGCATTCTGCCGATGTCCCGTGGATGGGTTTGACCTAGCTCAGAGTGAGATCTTACCATCGGAGGAATAGCCGGTGAGACCTCCGAAGATCACCAGCACGTAGCTGACGTCCAGCTCCCTCATGATTTCGTAGGCTTTCTCCTCTGTCGATGCCATTGCCTGGAGAAGACAGAGCATCAGCCACACCTTGCAGCACCACAGAAAGGCATCAGAGCAAAGGAAGGACCTACCTGACCAACGCGGGAGATGTGCGTGTTGTTCCAGGTATTGTTGTCCACCAGGATGGTCCGGTTGGCCATGGCAGTTATCTGGTACCCATAGTCCCACCAGGACATCACCTTTGCATCCTACACCCAAACACCAGATGTGCCATCAGCGCCTCAGTGTACAACTCTGACTCCCTGCTGCCCAAATTACTTTCCATTTACCTCTGGAGTGTTGTGACGCAGCCAGTAATAAGCTTCTCTGAAGTCATCAAAGATGATCCTGCTGCCGTCACCACCCCTGGCAGACAACACGATGGAGGGGGAGGAGTAAGCTTCGCTGGTCACCCAGGTGGAATGGAAGGTGTAGGTGATCAGGAAGAAAGCCATGACCAGGATCATGCCACTGGCAACCTGGGGGAAACAAATGGGAGTCAGTGCTCATCCTCACCATAATAAGGTGCCTTCTCCTTTCCCAGCTGGCCCAACACTCACTTCGTTTTTGATAGGGTAGGTGGAGTCTTGCTGCTTTTTGCTCTTCTTGTCCGGCCGGCTGATGTCCAGGTTCTTCATGTAGGTGGACAACACCTGAGAAACCCCAATGCCAGACAGGATGCACATCACCGGGGCCAGCACCAGCATGAGACGCACCTATGGGCAGCAGCAAAACTGTTAGCACCTGTTGGGAAAGAAACCTGGACAGAAATCCAAGAGAAGAGAAACTAAATCCCATCCCAAACTCAGCACCTTGAATTCATCCTTGAGACAAACTCATGTATGGTATTTTTTTAGTGGGAGCAGACTAGGAGCTGCCACTATCTCAGATCCCCTGAGGAAAGTTCTCTGAAGACCTCAATGTTGGCCAAGGTGAAGAAGCAAACACAGTTTAAAACCGTCGGGCAAAGCCAAGGATTAGCAGATGCCTCCACAGCAGAAATCAACCCACTTTTAGGGCTTGGGGTGGGAGCGGGAGTGGAAATGGGCTCATCATCAGCTGGTTGATGCTGATGTCAGGCGAAATTTTTTAGGAGCTATGGGAGAACAGGAACAGACACCCAGGGGTGGCTGTAAGGAAGAAAGTAACACCAAAACCAGTGAGTTTTGCAAACATGACATTCTCTCATTGTGCAGAGTGGCAAATAAAGCAGTTTTAAGGAAAAGAGAAAAGCTTCATGGACGTTTCAAAGAGCTCAAAGTGAAACACCATCATGAAGTTCAGAAGAAATAAAAAAAGCTCCTTAGGAGGCAGCAGTGCTCACCATCACAGCTGAGAAGTACATGCTGGTCACGCCGTACATGATGATGAAAATGCGGGCATCCGAGAGGTTGCTAAAGCAGTAATAGAGACCAACTGTGGACAGGAGAAAAACAGAATCACACAGAATCCCGGAATCCCAGCATGGTGGGGGTTGGAAGGCACCTCAAGGGATCATTTACTCCAGCCCCACTCCTAAAGCAGGGTCACCCACAGCAGGTTGCCCAGGATCACCTCAAGCTGGGTTTGGAATCTTTCCAGACAAGGAGACTCCACAGCCTCTCTGGGCAGCCTGGGCCAGGGCTCCAACACCCTCACAGCAAACAAGTTTCTCATGTTCGTACGGAACCTCCTGGGTTCCAGTTTGTGCCCAGTGCCCCTTGGCCTGTCCCTGGGCACCACTCAAAAGAGTCTGGCTGCAGCCTCTTGCCCCCAAGCCTTTAGCTCTTGATCAGCACTGAGCAGATCCCCTCTGGAGATGCTCTTCTCCAGGCTAAGCAGCCCCAGGGCTCTCAGCTTTTCCTCCTCCCAGAGACGCTCCAGTCCCCTCAGCATCTTCCTAGCCCCTGCTGGACTCTCTCCAGGAGTTCCTTGTGTCTTTTGAACTAGGGATCCCAGAACTGAGCTCAGGACTCCAGAGGCGGCCACCTTCGGACACAGTAGAGGGGGAGGAGAACCTCCCTTCACCTGCTAGCCACACTTCTTCATGCACCCCAGGACACCATTGGCCTTCTTGGCCATAAGGACACATTACTGGCTCATGGGCAACACCAGCACTCCGAGGTCCTTCTCTGTCAAGCTGCTTTCCAGCAGGTCAACAATTAACCTGTCCTAGTCCATGGGGTTACCCCACCCCAGGGGGAGGACCATACACTTTCCCTTGTTTTACTCCCTGAGGTTCTTCTCCCCCAACTCTCCAGCCTGTCTAAGTCTCGCTCAATGGCAGCACAGTCTGACAGGTGTCAGCCACTCCTCCCAGTTCTGTGCCAGCAGCAAACTGGCTGAGGGTCCACTCTGTGCCTTCAGCCAGGTCNAAAACACCCCCGAAATTCCCCAAATCCTTCTGCTTCACAGGCAAAGGCTGGTCAGTGCGTGTGCAGCATGGCTGGCAGCAGCTCCTCTACGTTCTCGATAAGCCGCGGTTGTCCAAATCCTTCACCTGGGCAGTAAAAAACAGCTAGGTTAGGTGAAATTTAACATTTTTTTCCCAAATCTGGGAGGTTTGGGCTCATTTTGGGGTGTACCTTGTATATTCGAACCAGCCAGTGCTCTGTGGTGTAGGCCTCCTCCAGCACATCCAGCTCAAAGTCCTTGTTGCCAATCTCAGCATTCCTCACTCGGTCATAGCCTGGTGGTCGCTCTAGGAGTGAGCAAAACACACATCACTCCCCGAACATGTTGAGACACCCCAAAAGTGGTGTCATCCCCTCAAGAGAGGGCGGTTTTGGGGACTTACTGGCCTCAGTGTAGACCTGCCCAAAGCGATAGTAGCACATCTTGTACATGAGGCAGTTGAGGAGCACTGGGGAGCCCTCGCGGTCAACACGGAACTCCCCAGTGGGCGTATAGTAGTCGTGCTCCTTGATGTGGCGCCCAGTGTCCGTGCTGCCTCCGATGCGCACCATCCACAGGAACTTGTTGATGTCTGGAAGGTGGAGAGTGAAGAGTTGTGGTGAAAGAACACGCAAGAGTTGTGGTGAGGAGCTGAGGGTCAAGAGTGAGGGGTTAAGTTGAAGGGCCAAAAGCAAGAAGTTAATTTGAGGCAAAAGAATGAGAAGTTGAGTTGGGGCAGAGTAAAAAAGGCACATGCAGCTTCCGGAGAGGAGAGTTTTGGTACCACTGCCACTTCGCAGCCTGAAGTGCTGCTTCTACTTCAGCTGAAGGTAGGCCTTCGCTCCTCTAACAAGCTGTTCTGGAGAAGCGCATTCTGCCGATGTCCCGTGGATGGGTTTGACCTAGCTCAGAGTGAGATCTTACCATCGGAGGAATAGCCGGTGAGACCTCCGAAGATCACCAGCACGTAGCTGACGTCCAGCTCCCTCATGATTTCGTAGGCTTTCTCCTCTGTCGATGCCATTGCCTGGAGAAGACAGAGCATCAGCCACACCTTGCAGCACCACAGAAAGGCATCAGAGCAAAGGAAGGACCTACCTGACCAACGCGGGAGATGTGCGTGTTGTTCCAGGTATTGTTGTCCACCAGGATGGTCCGGTTGGCCATGGCAGTTATCTGGTACCCATAGTCCCACCAGGACATCACCTTTGCATCCTACACCCAAACACCAGATGTGCCATCAGCGCCTCAGTGTACAACTCTGACTCCCTGCTGCCCAAATTACTTTCCATTTACCTCTGGAGTGTTGTGACGCAGCCAGTAATAAGCTTCTCTGAAGTCATCAAAGATGATCCTGCTGCCGTCACCACCCCTGGCAGACAACACGATGGAGGGGGAGGAGTAAGCTTCGCTGGTCACCCAGGTGGAATGGAAGGTGTAGGTGATCAGGAAGAAAGCCATGACCAGGATCATGCCACTGGCAACCTGGGGGAAACAAATGGGAGTCAGTGCTCATCCTCACCATAATAAGGTGCCTTCTCCTTTCCCAGCTGGCCCAACACTCACTTCGTTTTTGATAGGGTAGGTGGAGTCTTGCTGCTTTTTGCTCTTCTTGTCCGGCCGGCTGATGTCCAGGTTCTTCATGTAGGTGGACAACACCTGAGAAACCCCAATGCCAGACAGGATGCACATCACCGGGGCCAGCACCAGCATGAGACGCACCTATGGGCAGCAGCAAAACTGTTAGCACCTGTTGGGAAAGAAACCTGGACAGAAATCCAAGAGAAGAGAAACTAAATCCCATCCCAAACTCAGCACCTTGAATTCATCCTTGAGACAAACTCATGTATGGTATTTTTTTAGTGGGAGCAGACTAGGAGCTGCCACTATCTCAGATCCCCTGAGGAAAGTTCTCTGAAGACCTCAATGTTGGCCAAGGTGAAGAAGCAAACACAGTTTAAAACCGTCGGGCAAAGCCAAGGATTAGCAGATGCCTCCACAGCAGAAATCAACCCACTTTTAGGGCTTGGGGTGGGAGCGGGAGTGGAAATGGGCTCATCATCAGCTGGTTGATGCTGATGTCAGGCGAAATTTTTTAGGAGCTATGGGAGAACAGGAACAGACACCCAGGGGTGGCTGTAAGGAAGAAAGTAACACCAAAACCAGTGAGTTTTGCAAACATGACATTCTCTCATTGTGCAGAGTGGCAAATAAAGCAGTTTTAAGGAAAAGAGAAAAGCTTCATGGACGTTTCAAAGAGCTCAAAGTGAAACACCATCATGAAGTTCAGAAGAAATAAAAAAAGCTCCTTAGGAGGCAGCAGTGCTCACCATCACAGCTGAGAAGTACATGCTGGTCACGCCGTACATGATGATGAAAATGCGGGCATCCGAGAGGTTGCTAAAGCAGTAATAGAGACCAACTGTGGACAGGAGAAAAACAGAATCACACAGAATCCCGGAATCCCAGCATGGTGGGGGTTGGAAGGCACCTCAAGGGATCATTTACTCCAGCCCCACTCCTAAAGCAGGGTCACCCACAGCAGGTTGCCCAGGATCACCTCCACCTGGGTTTGGAATCTTTCCAGACAAGGAGACTCCACAGCCTCTCTGGGCAGCCTGGGCCAGGGCTCCAACACCCTCACAGCAAACAAGTTTCTCATGTTCGTACGGAACCTCCTGGGTTCCAGTTTGTGCCCAGTGCCCCTTGGCCTGTCCCTGGGCACCACTCAAAAGAGTCTGGCCCCAGCCTCTTGCCCCCAAGCCTTTAGCTCTTGATCAGCACTGAGCAGATCCCCTCTGGAGATGCTCTTCTCCAGGCTAAGCAGCCCCAGGGCTCTCAGCTTTTCCTCCTCCCAGAGACGCTCCAGTCCCCTCAGCATCTTCCTAGCCCCTGCTGGACTCTCTCCAGGAGTTCCTTGTGTCTTTTGAACTAGGGATCCCAGAACTGAGCTCAGGACTCCAGAGGCGGCCACCTTCGGACACAGTAGAGGGGGAGGAGAACCTCCCTTCACCTGCTAGCCACACTTCTTCATGCACCCCAGGACACCATTGGCCTTCTTGGCCATAAGGACACATTACTGGCTCATGGGCAACACCAGCACTCCGAGGTCCTTCTCTGTCAAGCTGCTTTCCAGCAGGTCAACAATTAACCTGTCCTAGTCCATGGGGTTACCCCACCCCAGGGGGAGGACCATACACTTTCCCTTGTTTTACTCCCTGAGGTTCTTCTCCCCCAACTCTCCAGCCTGTCTAAGTCTCGCTCAATGGCAGCACAGTCTGACAGGTGTCAGCCACTCCTCCCAGTTCTGTGCCAGCAGCAAACTGGCTGAGGGTCCACTCTGTGCCTTCAGCCAGGTCACTGATGAAGATGTTGAACAAGACTGGACTCAGACCTGACCCCTGAGGAACCCTGTGAGGTACAGGTCCTCCAACTAGACTATGAACCACTGATGACAGATCGCTCTCTACATATCAGGTTCACCTCAGCAACCAGCTCCTTGAACTAAAGCCAGCTGGTGGAGGCCTGCAGTGCTTGGCACTGTGGTGAATGAGGCACAGAGTCCAATGTTCGACTGCAATCGCACATAGGAGTCCGTGCCTTGTTCACCGCATGGCACCATGAGGAGAGGGGAGGCTGTGGACAAATAAAACCCTACTCTTGTCCTATGTGGCAGTTAATAAATGGGGGTTTGACGACATCAGCACTGGGCTCACCTGGGAACATGAAAACAAGAAGCTGGAGGTCAAAGTAGTAGGAGGACCAAGTGGTGGGCTGGTGCTCGGAGACAGAGGCAATGATGGGGATGTTGTTTTTTGCGTAGGAAGGATCGAGCAGGGAGTAGAAACGCCCTGTCCAAGGGGAGATTTTCCCTGGGAAAGAGGAGAAAAAGCATTATATTCATTTCCAGCAGAGAGTAAACAGAGATATCAAGAGGTTCTCTCATATGGAGAGGTTGAATGTGCAATCCTGGATCTCGTTTAACATTTCTGTTACCAAAACCTGCTGTTTTAGAAAGGAAATATACTTGGTTTACCCTAAAAAGACTTTGCCTCACCACATTTAAATTTTTAGGATCTCTCTTATACTAACAGATCACACTAGTTTCTAATGCCTCAGCTCAGGGTCTCCAGCACATGCTGGGTCATGGCAGGTTTCTCCCAGTGCCTTATAGCATAGAATCACAGAATCATTTGGGTTGGAAGAGACTTTTCAGATCTAGTCCAATTGTTAACCTAACTCTGCCAGATCACCACTAAACCATGGCCCTCAGCACCACGTCTACACATCTTTTAAACCTCTCCAGGGATGATGACTCCACCACTGCCCTGGGCAGCCTGGGCCAGGACTTCACAACCCTTTTGGAGAAGAAATTGTTCCTAATGTCCAACCTAAACCTCCCTTGCACACCTTGAGGTGGTTTCCTCTTGGCCATCACTTGTTACCTGGGAGAAGAGAACAACCCCCACCTCCTTTCAGGGAGTTGTAGAGAGTGAGAAGGTGTCCCTGAGCCCATTATTTTTCCAGGCTAAAGAACCCCACCCCTTCACCCCAAGCCCAACTCTTAGAGCTGTTTTTTAATTAATTTCCTGCTCACACAGAAATTAGGGGAGATCCAAGCCTCCTCCTCAGAGCGCCAAAGCAGTGCAGGTAATAATGCAGAATTAAGAGCAACAAATTACAAGCTCTTCAAAACAATGAAAAGAGGCAAAGCTGGAGGTGAAATGTTCTCCTCATTGCATCCTCTAGGGCTACCTGTGAGCATCAGCACGGCCCCGATGGTGAGGAGGACAAAGCCAACAAGGGAAATGACACTCCTGAAGAGGATCTCAAATTGCTGCGGGTTCAGCTTGCTCCGGAGGTAATCGACAAAGGCATGGATCTGACACAAGCCAAAGACTCCCAGGGCAGCCATGTGCTCTGAGGAGAGGACAGGCTGCAAGCAGGGGAGAGCACAATTAGAGATGGAGAACAAGAGCTGTGTTGTGTCTGCCATGGCTTGCTCTTATTAATCTCTCAGGAAAACCACTACCAAAGCCATGGGAAACCATCCCCCCGCCATGGACAGCACCCCAAGAGTCACCTTTTACATCTTCTTCAATTCCCAGATAGGAAAATTAAACTGATTCTCCTGAAAACAAGAGCTAAGTGGGTATTTTTCCTGCTACACCAAGGCACGCGCTGGGGTGAGCATTTCCCTCACCAAAATAGGAAATATTTTCAAGAGAGTCAACCAGTGAAGGTTATCAGCAGCTTTGAAAGTCATCCAGCACCTCCAAATCCAAAGGTTGCAAGGAATCAGAACTAGTCCTAGAAGCCACACTCACAACAGCAGCAGAAAAGGCAAGAAGAGAAACCAGGAGCCAACTTGCTGCTGTTCCTCTATGATCCACAAAACGACCATCCTCAAGCCTACAAATCATTCTAGTCCCCACCTGGAAGCCAACAAAGGAGATCTGCATGGAGAGGATGGTTCCCAAGCAGTAGACAGTGCAATAGGCTACGTAGATCCTGTGGGAGAAGCGCCCCGTCAGCATCAGCACCAGAACGTGCAAGGGGATGAGGTTAATGAGAAAGACGTAGCCACCCCATGAGGAGACCTGCCAAAAAAGAAAACCAAAACCCCTCAAGTTCCAGGACTGAACAGGCTGCAGAGCAAACATGGCAGGTTTGATTTGCCTGGGATTTGACACAGGGTTCTCCCTCAGCAGAAACAGCCGCTGAAGTCCCAGAATCCCCAAATCCCAGCATGGTGGGGTTTGGAAGAGACCTCTGGGGACCATCTAGTCCAAACCTCCTGCTAAAGGAGAGGCACCCAGAGCCAGTTGACCAGGATCCAGCTGCATTTGGAATCTCTCCAGACAAGCAGACTCCACAACCTGTCAGGCTTTCCTCCTCCCAGAGATGCTTGACCTGCTGGCCACGTTTACTCTTCATGCACCCCAGGAGACCACTGGTCTTCTTGGCTATGAGGCCACATTGCTGGCTCATTGGCAAACTGTCCACTAGTATTCCTAGGTCCTTCTCTACAGACCTGCTTTCCAGCAGGTCATCCAATAACCTGTCCTGGTCCATTGGGTTATTCCTCCTCAGGGGCAGGACCCTACACTTGCCCTTGTTGACCTTCCTGAGATTCCTTTCCCCCAACTCTCAGCCTGTCCACGTCTCACTCAATGGCAGCACAGTCTGACAGGTGTCAGCCACTCCTCCCAGTTCTGTGCCAGCAGCAAACTGGCTGAGGGTCCACTCTGTGCCTTCAGCCAGGTCACTGATGAAGATGTTGAACAAGACTGGACCCAGTTCCGACCCCTGGAAACCCTGTAAGCTGCAGGCCTCCCACTATAGTCTGCAGCACTGATCACAGATCCACTCTCTGAGGTATCCTCAACAGCTGCCACAAGCCCAGATTTTGTAATGCTTTTACTAAAAATCTCACACAAAAACACCACTAAAACGAGCGAATAAAGCACCCACTCTGTTTTCACATGAAGCCCTTCACAGAGGTTCTAGCTCCTGGAATACCAGGACATGGGAAGGGCATCTCAAAATATTTTGGGTCCCTGTATCCAGAGTTCCGGTGCTCAGAGCCTGAAACACCTCTGCACCAGGAGAAGGAACACTTACCATGTAGAAATAGGCAAGTGCACACATCGCTGCCCAGTAGATGGAGCCGGTTTTAACAGCTTTGATCCACATGTAGTAGGTTAAGAGCATGCAGAATATGGCGATGCCTGGGTGAAAGGACACAGAGATCAAAGCAAGCCCTGAAATGTTAACAATATAATCTCCTGGGCACCCCAGAGAACTCCATCACATTAAAAACACATATATAACTGCTTCTGCTGCTCCATCAGGTGATGACAGCACCTCATACAAAGAGCCAGGCCTGGGAAAAGGGTTTCCTTTCAGATTTCCAGGTGGAAACTCTGCAACATTTGTGTCTTGTTGTGCGTAACTGCTCACGTGGCCTTTTCTAGCCACAACAAGTAGCCTTTCCAGACACAGCAACTCCTTACACATCTCCCAAAAGGCCAGGAGAAGAACCTGGATCCTCTTCCATCAAAGGCATTGATAATGGGATTCCTGCCTTTGCCAGCCCCAGAGCAGAGACAGAAACACAGAGGAGCCTTGCAGCAGCTCTGATACCAAGCAGAGTTTGTGGAGGTGGCAAACCCATTTCTGATTTGCAGACAAATCAGACACTCAAGGCTGGAGTCAAGAAATCACTCTTCTCAACCACACCAGTAAGAACAACCTCCAAGCAGCTGGGTTAGTAATGACAGAGACCTGGCAGGGCTCAGTGGGTAAGGACAGTTCCTCTATTGTGCCCTGCAGTGTCTTGACCATCATTTTCCCTGCACCCAACAGTCTTAGAATCACAGACTGGTTTGGGTTGCAAGGAACCTTGCAAGGTCATCTAGTCCAACCTGCAGTCAGCAGGGACACCCTCATCTAGATCAGGTTGCTCACAGCCCCAGACGACCTGACCTGGAAAGGTCCCAGGGATAGGACATCTACCACCTCTCTGGGCAACCTGGGCCAGTGTCTCTTCACCCTCAGTGTAAAAGAATTTCTTCCTTATACCTACTCTAAATCTACCCTCATTGAAGGTTAAAGGTCATTAATGGTTTCACTGCTTCAAGTATTGCACACTCACCTTCATTATCGTAGGAACCGGCAACAGATCGAGAGATGTAGCCAGGCACAACTGCAATCATAGCAGCAGCAAGGAGCCCTGCCCCTGCATCCTGGGGGGAAAAAACAGAGACCAAGGGTGGAAAAAAACATCAGACTTTTAGGCTTTTCTTATTTTGCCATCCTGTGCATGGATATGCCTTGAAAGAGTAAAGAGTGAAAACGGAGCAGACCCTGTGCTCCTCTGAATAGCAAATGCCTGTAGGTACGTGCCCATTGTCCCGTTACCTTGAGCTCTTTAGTGAGGTGGTAAGTCACGATGGTAGTGAAAGAGGAGAAGAGGGGAGCCAGGAACACACAGACATTTCGGATGTCGATGGTGATGTGGAAGAAGTGCAGCACATGGTAAATCGCTGCTGATGTGATCATCAGGCCTGCAGGACACAAACAACATCTGCTGTTGGGGTGCTCTCAGTCTGCTTGTCAGAGCTGACAAGTCATCAGCTTGTAAGTCTCAGCAGGAAGGAGCTGCTGCCCAGGATGCCTCAATAAAGGGCATCCCCTCCTCTTCCACCTGGCTCTGCTCCAGGTACACTATAATCCCCCTCCCAAATTCACTCCTCTCCCAGGTCTCCCTTGAGCAAGGTATGTTTCAGCTTGGCAGATTACCTGGGTAAATGGTCCCACCGATAATCCTGCCCAAGGGGTACCAAGCTCTGTCATCAAACCAGTTATGGAATTTATAGAAGCCCTCCTCCGCCAGAAAGCGTGTGGTGCGGTAGTTAAAATACCTGCAACAGCAACAAGCATTATACATCTGTACATCTGGATATAGGCAGTGACTCTGCCACTCCTCAGATCGCAACCAGGGTCCTCAGCAGGTGTTCACGAAATGAGTCAGCTGTGACAGATGGTAAGTACCATTTGTGTGCTCATTTGGATACTCATCTCCAATGTCTAGGAGTATGACAGTGTTGTAAGGGCTGGGCATGCTTTTTCTATGCAGAGTTAAAAAGTGGGTTTGCAAAGGTAACATTCTCCCTTGCACCTGGTTTCACCACAGAATCAGAATGATTAAGGTTGAAAAAGACCTCTAAGATCAGTGAGTCCAACCATTAACCCAGCACTGCCAGGTCACCACTAAACAATGGCCCTTAGCAACACAACTACACATCTCTAAACCCCTTCAGGAAAGGTGACTCCACCACTGTCCTGGGCAGCCTGTACCACGCCTTGGCAACTCTTTGGGGAAAGACATTGTTCCTTGTGTCTAACCTAACCTCCCTTAGCACAACTAGAGCCAGATTCCTCTCATCCTGTCACTTGTTCCTTGGTAGAAAAGACCAACCTCCACCTCACTCCAACATCCTTTCAGGGAGTTGGAGAGAGTGAGGTGGTCTCCCCTGAGCCTCCTTTTCTACAGGCTAAACAACCCCAGTTCCCTCAGCTGCTCCTCACAACACTTGAGCTCTAGACACTTCAACAGCTTCATTGCCCTCCTCTGGACACTCTAGTGCCTCAATGTCCTTCTTGGAGAGAGAGGCCCAAAACTGAACCCAAGATTCGAGGTGTGGCCTCACTAGTGCCCAGGTCAGAAGGATGATCCGTGCCCTAGTCCTCCTGGCCACACTAGTGTCAATCCAAGCCAGGATGCTGTTGGCCTTCTTGGCCACCTGGGCACACTGCTGGCTCACACTTAGCTGGATATTGACCAGCACTCCCTGGTCTTTTTTACACAGTTAGTTTTCCAGCCACTCTGCTAAAAACCTGTATTGTTCATGGGGTTGTTGCACCGAAGTTCAGGACCCAGCATTTGGCCTTGCTGAACCACATCTCATTGGCCCTGACTCATTCATCCAGCCTGGCCAGGTTGCTCTGTAGAGCCTCCTACCCTCCAGCAGATCAACACTTCCACCCAATCTGGTGTCATCTGTAAACTTACTGAGCGTTCCCTCAATCCCACTGTCCAAATCATTGATAAAGATGCAAAAAGCCTTGGATGTGGACACAGGAGCTCTCTCTCCTGCTGTGCCCTGCTGAGGCGAAAAGTGGTAGTGGGTGGTTACTTTGAACCAGGAAGAGTCCTTGGAACTAAGAAGCGAATTCTGTGTCTGTAAGAAGCAAAACTAGCTGTACTGAAAACTGCCTTCCAAATTCCCCATCCTCAACGGGATAAACTCGAGCCCAGCAAACACCCCCTGAATTCCACATCCTCCAGAAAAGAAAACCCATCAAAATAAGAAGATGACACTTACGGATCAAACTCATGGATGACACTTTCAAATCTTAAGACGGAAAAAAGCCTTGTGGAGAAAGCTGAAAAGGCAGAAAAAGGGCAGAGTGAATCTACAGCTCCCACTGAGCTGGAGTTTTAGTAGGTTTATCATCTACTTTGAGTGATTAAAATTGTTTCGATCTTAAAAGTGGTCATCAGAAAGATAAAGGAAGGCAGTTTTCAAAGGAAAAGGCAGAGAAGGAATAACAGTGCTCATTCTTAAGATGCGCTTTAAAGACAGACGAAAGCTTCACAAGCTATAAAAGAGAAGGAGCAGAGTAGCTCCCTCCCAGGGTCCAGCATGGCAGGATACAGACTTACACAGCACAGCTGCCATTGACAGGATAAGGAGCTTGAGCAGCGTGTCCTGCTTCTCGTAGGAGAGACGGAGAAACCCCAACTTGGTCATTTTCACATCAAAGACAGAGACTGAGAATGCTTGAACCCCTGAAAATAAACAGGGAAGGTGACAAACCAGTGACCCAGCTCATAGTCATAGAATCATAGAATGGCTCAGGTTGGAAGGGACCTTAAAGATCATCTAGTTCCAACCCCCCACCATGGGCAGGGATGCCACATGCACTAGACCAGGTCATCCAGGGCCACATCCAGTCTGGCCTTAAACACTGCCAGGGATGGGGCCTCCACAACCGCTCTGGGCAACCTGTTCCAGTGCCTCACCACCCTTTGGGTAGAAATAGTCCCACAACACTTCATGGAAGAGGACCTTAAATATCCAACTCCTGCCAAGGAGGCCAATATTCACCCTTCACCCCTGCCACACACCTTCACAGATCTGTTGTATCCTTTGTCTTCCACTCTCACCTGATCAGTTGCTCCAAGTCTGGACTAAGGTTTTCCTTTCTTTTACACAGGTTAGAACTTTGGGGTGGAGAATGCGTCTGTTTCTCTGCGTACAAAACAAAATCCAAGTGTAAGCTTTTAGCAAAACTCTGAACTTCTCCTTGGCTGGTCCCTCAAGTTTAACCACCACCTGTAAGCAATCCACAAAAAAAAAAAAAAAAAAANAAAAAAAAAAAAAAAATCCATGGACAATGGAAGAAGTTGGTGCTGTTTTCTCACATAGAAGAGGTCTGGACAGATCTTGGACACTCTCACTTCAAATTAATTTATGTTAAACATGATTTGCTAACAAGGACCAGCACAGCAAATCAACTTTGCTTACACCAAGCAACTTGGCTGCTTTATTCAACCTCCCTGAGTGGAGGTACACCCAGTGAAATCCTGGTGTTATACACCAAGGAAGGGAAATGGCAGCCAGAGAACATCTTTCTACTCTTAAAAACACTCTTATTTCTTTAAAAGACTTCAATCTGGGAAACAACCTCCTGCTGCTCTCTGCAGTTTTCAGTTCCGGAAGTGGTGGATAAATTCTCTGCTCACATCTCCGAGATGCACAGAGCTGGACACACTGACGTTTAGAGATAAAATACAAACAAGGCCCAACAAAGTCTTTCTGTGACCTAGAAGTGATTCTGACTCCCACACGTTCATTGCTAATTGATACAGAAATAACTCTGCACTGTTTATCTACTGGTTCCCCTGGGGATAATCAGTACCCACAGTACTCCCATTTCCACAGCTCTGGCAAACATCTCACAGGATGCCAGGGGACCCTTCACCACCCAGTAACACCACAGCCCCTGGCCAGTCCCTAGATACTGGGGTGGGATGGAAGAAAAACTATCCCTGGTCTACGGACTATCAGCTCTGCTCTTGACACAGGCCTCTCTGAGCTAGTCTGTGTCCCTCCAGTGCTGCACCCTATCACTCCACAACCTCTCGCCCTCCAGCCCTGAGAACCCCACAGCATCACCCACTCTAAACCCCATGATTCTACACATCTGGGCACCTCACAACTCAGTATCTCCCTTATACCACAGGCCTGAGCACCCGATAAGGTCCAAGCATTTCATAACCCTGCAGGTGCCCATCATACAGGCCTGGGCACCTCATAACCACACAGGCCTGAGGACCCCACAACTCCCTCACCCTACAGGCCTGGGTAACCCATAACCCAAAGCTCCCTCATCCCACAAAGCACAGACACCCCATAACTCCACAGGCCTGAGAACCGGAATACCCCACAGGTCTCTCACCCCACAGAGCCCAGGCACCCTGTACCCCCAATAAGCCCCCACCACACAGTCCTGGGAACACAGCCCCACAGGCTTGAGGGCCCCACAGCTCCGTCACCCTACAGACCTGGGTACCCCGTACCCACACAGGCGTGGGCAACCCACAGGACCGAGGCACCCCATAACCTGCCCACCCCACAAGGCGCAGTCCCCCCATGACCTCACATGCCTGAAGACCCCACAGTCCTTGTCACCCCAAAAGCCCCTGACTCCACGGGCCTGGAGACCCTGCCCCACCGTCCAGGACACCCCTCGGCACCAGACAGCTCCCACCCAGCACCGTCCTCCGGGGCCACGGCCCTCACCCGGGCGCCGCGCTCTGCCCCGCTACCCCGGCCATCCGCCCCGCGCAGCCGCCCTTGCCCGCCGCCACGGCCCGCCTACGCCCCTCCCTCTCGCCATTGGTCCTCACCGACGCCACTCCAGATGCGGCAGCGTTCATTGGCCGCACGGAAAACTCTCAGCGGACAGAGAGGCGGAGCACGATGGGCACGGCGCTTTTCCATTGGCCCGGCACGGGGCACGAGGTGCTGGCAGAGAAAGAGCCGTGACGTGTCCGTCCAGGCTTGGGGCTCTCCGGAGGCAGAGCCAGGAGGGTCACATGGGCGGAAGCGGAAGCGAGACTGTCCCGCCACGTGGGCTCCGCCTCGGGAAGCGGCGCTGGGAGGGGGGTGGCTCTGGGGGTGTCCTCCGGGGGTACCGGCCGTGCTGTGACGTCATGTACAAGCCGACGGTAATCCCCCGGCCCAGCTCAAATACAGCGGCAGGCGCAGGACGGCTGCGAATCGTGATTTCTCCCGTTTAATGTTTCCGTGTGAAAATACTAGAGAAAACTCGATAAACCGGCCCAAAAATCCCAGGGGTTTGTTAGGACCTCACCGGTTCCGCCACCGGTTCCGCCACCGGCCCTACGGAGACGGTGCATGCACGAAGGGGTTGGGTGGGGGGAGATGGCACCGGACGAGCGTCGTACAAAAGAGTCCCTAGAAAAGGAGCAGCTGGCTCTGGGGAACTGACAGAGGTGTGGAAAATCCACAGTTTTTCCCCCAAAAATTTCAGTCGCAGCGAGGAGACGTCGACGCCTAGGTGGGTGTCCCCTGACGGGGCTGGGGGGAGCTCAGTGTCCCGGGACAGGCGTGTGCTTGGCGGGGGAAGAGGACGAGGGAGCAGCCCCGGCCAGGGCGGACTGCAGGTAAACCGTCTTGTGGAACAGCCTGTTGCTGAGGAACACCACCAGGGAGAAGAGCCGGAGCTGGAAGTGGCTGGAAGGGAAGACAGCTGTCAGCTCCTGCTAACCGGTGTGGGGTAACGGGGGGCTCTGGGGGGAAAACCAGGTGGATACTCACTAGGTTTTGCCCGGGGTCCTCGCTTCATTGGCGCTGATGATGAAGAGAGGGAAAAGGATGGAAAAGAGGCAACCGCTAGAGAGAAAAATAATATATCAAGAAAGAATAGAACAGAAAACCCCCTATAATTACATATGATAGAATACTGTAAAATACAACAAAACCAAAACAGCACATATAAGAAAATTAAATAAAACAAAATAACAATAACAAAAATACATAACAGAAGACAAAATAACAAACTACCATAAAATAAACCCATCAATTAACAAAATAACATCAAAACCCATGAAATAAATTGAAATAATAAAACTACGATAAAACAATAAATTAAAAGAACATAAACATATTAGAATAACAAAAACATAAAAAGTAATATATTTTCAAAATACTGTAAAATAAACGACATAAAAACCTGACCAAATTAAAGTAACAAAATGACATAAAATAAGCAGAAAAAAACAAAAGCCATAAAATAACAAAGTAACCATAAACCACAACAAAAATAAAACAAAATAGCATAAAGAAAGAAAAAAAAAAAACCTAATGAAGTAAAGCAAAAGGAAATAAACTAAACCAAACCCAAGTGCCCTGGGCTGGGTTGGGCTCACCCTCAGCAGCAGGAGGGTGGTACAAGACAGTCGCCACACCTCACCTGATGATGTAAGACGACTGCATGGCGGTGAGGAAAGCCAGCGGCAAGCCAAAGCCAAAGTAGTAGGGCCAGTTCCTCTCAATGTTGGAGAGCCGCTGGTGCATCTCGATTCCTGGTGAGGAGAAATCCTGGTGGAATGAAGCTGAGAACCAAGCCCCCACACCCAGGATTTCCTGCCCTCCCTCTGGAACTTTCCGCCTCACCTTTGTTGAACCATCGGTATTCGAAGCAGTAGAGCGAGTAGAGCAGCGACATGTGGAGGAGGCTGACCAGCTGCCCGACAAGGTCGATGGGGAAGAGGCTCACGATCATCCCCTGTGGATAAAACCAAGGTGACAGAGAGGTGCCAGGGATTTGGGTGGGAACATTGTCCCAAGGGGGGTTTTGTGTGGCACGGGGCTCTAAATCTCACCTGGATGAGGAACAGTGCCTGCAACAAGAGGTTAAACAACATGTCAGCGATGATTTTGCTTACGCTGGGGAAGGGATGTGGCTTCCTGCCGGAGACTTCAAACGCCAGGTCTGCAATGTCCTGAAAAAGGAGGGAAAAGGGCTTGAGTGAAATGGAGTTCCAGAGAGAAATGGGAGGACGTGCCATAAGCAGGACAACCATGGGATCAGGCTCAGCCAGCATGGGTTCAAGAAAGGCTGGTACTGCTTGACCAACCTGGTTTCCTTCCATAACCACGCGACCTACCTAGTGGATGAGGGAAGGTCTATGGATGTGTCTACCTGGACTTCAGGAAGGCCTGTCTCCCAAAACATTCTCCTGGAGAAGCTGCAGCTCATGGCTTGGACAGGTGTACTTGTCACCAAGTAAAAACTGGTTGATGGCCAAGCCCAGAGAGCTGTGCTGAATGGAGTTAACTGCAGATGGTGGCTGATCACAAGTGGTGTTCCCCAGGGCTCAGTTTTGGGGCCAGTTCTGTTTAGTAAGTTTACCAATGATCTGGGATTGAGGGTTGTTTGCAGACAACCCAGGTAGGTGTAGAAGTGCTGATCTGCTGGAGGGTCAGAGGCTCTGCAGATGGACCTGGCCAGGCTGCATCTATGGGCCAAGGCCAGTGTTGGGACCTGCGCTTGGATCACAACTCCTCCATGAACACTCCAGGTTTGCAGCAGAGTGCCTGGAAAGCTGCCTGAGGGAAAAGCCCCTGGGGTTGTTGGTCAACAGTGGCTGAAAATGAGCCAGCAGTGTGCCCAGGTGGCCAAGGCCAACAGCATCTTGGCCTGGATCAGCACTAGTGTGGTCATAGGATTGGGGAAGGGATTATCCTCCTGGCCTGGGCACTGGGGAGGCCACACTTTGAATTCTGGGTTCAGTTTTGGGCTCCTCATTTCAAGAAGGACACTGAGGTGCTGGAATGTGTCCAGAGAAGGGCACTGAAGCTGTTGAAGGATCTAGAGCACAAGTGTTGGTGAGGAGCAGCTGAGGGAACTGGGACTGTTTAGCCTGGAGAAAAGAAGGCTCAAGGGAGGCCTTCTCTCTTTCTACAACTCCTTGAAAGGAGGTTGGAGTGAGGTGGAGGTTGGTCTCTTCTCCCTGGTAACGAGGAATAGGACCAGAGGAAATAGCCTCAGGCTGTGCCAGGGAAGGTTAAGGTTGGACATTAGGAATAATGTCTTTCCCAAGAGTTGTCAAGCCCTGTCTCAGGCTGCTGAGGGCAGTGGTGGAGTGGGGTTTAAGAGATGTGGAAGTGTGGTGCTGAGGGACATGGTTTAGTGGCCATAGGGGTGTTAGGTAGATAGTTGGACTCAATGATCTTAAGAGGTATTTTCCAATCAAAGAGATCCTATCATTGTTCAGGGAAATGAAATTCCAAAGACGAAAGGAGGCTTGTGGGAAATGAAATTCCAGTGATACACAGGCTTCAGGGAAAGGAAGTGTTCCTGTCACCCACCTGGAACCAGATAGCGTTGACAACCTTGCTGAGCACAAAGAGGGGAAGGACCCAGAGGGCACTGAAAATGGAGGTGAGGATGAACTCCAGCCAGGACCAGACATCACTGTGCAAGGAAGGGTCACCTTCGGAAGGAGGGCAGGGAGAAAGGCATGAGGAACCTCCTCACTTTACATCACAATGAGGCATCTCTGCATCAAAGGTCTCCCCTCCATGCCAGGAGAAACCTTTAACACAGTAAGGAACAGCTCCAGGGGACATCCCCCAAGCCCACAGATTCCTTAGTGCCCTGTGACACACTGACAGGAGAGGTACTCACCAATGATCTGTGCCGTGACTGACTGGAGGACAGGGATAAACACTCGATAAAACAAGAAGAGACTAAGCTGGGGAGACAAAAAAAACCCATGGAGGCTGGTGAGCTGTTGCACAGTAATTGGTGCACCTGGAACTTGAGATCAGAAGCAGAGAGTCTGCCTGCTCCGCAAACAGAGGACCAAGGATCCCTTGCCTAAATACCCCTAAAAACGTACAATCAAGCACTTTCCTTTTAGTATTTCCATGCTGATTCCTTCCATCTGGCATCAGTGTAATGGAAAAATTAATTTTATTAGGCTGCAAAGTATCTGCTCCATCAAGAATCAGCCTCATGAAACAGCTGTAAGGTCAGAGCTAAGGAAATGTCAAAGATTATCAATATTACAGCAATATCCCCGACAGCAGTGGAGCAGAGGTGGAACATTAACAAAATCCCAGCATGGTGGGGGTTGGAAGGCACCTCAAGGGATCATTTACTCCAGCCCCACTCCTAAAGCAGGGTCACCCACAGCAGGTTGCCCAGGATCACCTCCACCTGGGTTTGGAATCTTTCCAGACAAGGAGACTCCACAGCCTCTCTGGGCAGCCTGGGCCAGGGCTCCAACACCCTCACAGCAAACAAGTTTCTCATGTTCGTACGGAACCTCCTGGGTTCCAGTTTGTGCCCAGTGCCCCTTGGCCTGTCCCTGGGCACCACTCAAAAGAGTCTGGCCCCAGCCTCTTGTGCCCACCCTGTAGCTCTTGCTCAGCACTGAGAAGATCCCCTGTGGGGCTGCTCTTCTCCAGGCTAAGCAGTCCCAGGGCTCTCAGCCTTTCCTCCTCCCAGAGATGCTCCAGTGGCCTCAGAATCTTTATAGCCTCTGCTGGACTCTCTCCAGTAGTTCCTTGTCTCTCTTGAAGTGGGGAGCCTAGAATTGGACCCAGGACTCCAGATGTGGCCTCACAAGGACATACTAGAGGGGGAGGAGAACCTCCTTCCACCTGTTGGCCATGCTCTTCTTCATGCACCCCAGGAGAGCATTGGCTTTCTTGGCCGTGAGGCCACATTACTGGCTCATGAGCAACTTGTTGTCCACCAGCACTCCCAGGTCCTTCTCTGCAAGCTTCTTTCCAGCAGTTCAACCCCTAACCTGTCCTGGTCCATAGGGTTATTGCTTCTCTAGGTGCAGGACCCTACTCTTGCCCTTGTTAAACCCCATGAAGCTCCCTTATTCAAGTTTGACATACAGGTTTCCCAAGTGAGTCTGTATCCCGTACTGGGTCCCAATACAGCACTGGGACTGGGAACTTAGCAGCTATCAACTCCTGATAGCTCACCACTGAATGTTTACAATGGCTGGAGCAGGCCACTAGTTTTCAGGTGGCTTTTAAGGTAGAAACCAACAACCCCTACTTACCCAGAACACACCTCCGTTCCAGGCACAGCACTGAAAGATCCGGCTCACTATTCGTGGTTCACTGCAACAGGAGATAGGTGAGACTTGTGTTAAGGTCCTGATGCCTGGACAAACATCCCCTGGCAAGTGACAACTGCTTCTGTCCCACACCTTAGGAATGTTGGAGGTCATCAGCCCAACGGCAGGAACATGACAGATTTTATCCAAACACAGGAATGATGGAAGAAATCTCTGCCCAGACTGGCACCAGTGCTCAGCCAAATGTAAATCATCTGCCAGATGATTTACATCAGCGTGACTCTTTCAACCTCTATTAATTCCCTGTATCTGCACTGAAATGGAGGACAAGCAAAGCTTTCTTCCTGGTTGTTAAGCATCATTAGAGATCTCAGGCTTTGTCCTCCTCAAACTCCCGCCACAATAAAATTAAGGGCATTTTGGGTGCTTCCTGATCTTGGAAGAGGCTTTTTCAGCCCACAGTGTTTTTGGCTTCTCTCTCTTTTCAGCATATCTACAGACATGCAGCTTTGTGGGACTTTTCCAATTAGCTTCTGCTCCCAAAGGGACTTGATTACAATGGAAACCAGCAAAATACATCTGTTTAGCCCACTCAAAATATGTATTATTCCTCAAGGGCAGGTGCAAAGCTGCAGGAACCTCCAGGAACGATCCGGATCACGGGACATGGCAGACTTCTTAACCATCTTGAAATGAAGTCAGAATAATCTGTCAATACATCTTGAAAGGCCTACTAGAGATGAAATGTTAACACATTAAGTGCCAGCCTGACTAATTAGGCGAGTGGAGAAACATCTCAGCATGGTCTGGGAGTCAGTCACAAGAAGATGCTGGTGTGCTCCCATGTGGATATAATTCTGGCATTCCCAGCCTTCACGGATGCAACTGCTATAGATGGCTGCAGAACACAGGCAGAAAAAAGCCACTGGATCTGCCCCAGGTATGTCAGTCAGACCTGAGCTGCTGTTTCTTCCCCGATCCCATAGCTACCACCACCAACATATCTCAGAGAGTATTCAGGAAGGAAAGAAATGCAGAAATCCAGGGTTGGACTTTTGATCTCCCAGTAACAGTGCCAGTTACATTACACAGAGTGGAAAAAGTCATGTTTTCCATATTTACTGGCTCTGCACTTCAGAGCCATTGGGTTTATGAACCATTTGTAGACGTACACCACAAGTTCTGCTTCCACTGACACCCAGGTCATATGTCTCTGATGGCTCTGACAAGTATTTCATAGTGATCTTCACAAGATCTTCAACCCTGCTTACCTCACCTTCTCTTTTAGCCACACTACCACCATACAATGGATATTTAGGAGAAAAATAGCTCAAGCACTGTCAAATCACTCTTGACTTGCAGCTCATCAGGCTCTTGACAGCTCCAGGCACAGTCATGCTCTCTCCCTACCCTCAGTAGCCTGAAAAAAAGAGAAGTGAATGATCTGATTTATGGCTCATCTGGCCCCAAACTCACTTCTCTTGCTTCTTCTCTTCCATGTGAAACCTCCGCTGGGCGAGTGCACTGTTCGCTCTCCTCCGTCTCTGCTCTTCCCTCTTCTGCTGGATCCGGGCATCCAGCTTGGAGATGGTGCAAATGCCCCAGATGGAGTCCTTGATTCCCTGCAGATGCAAGGAAAGGGTGTCATGCTCTACCCCCAAGGGAGAGGAGGAGTGGAATGTGGTCAGTCCAAGGCCACCAAAAACCTCCCAGTTACAGAAGAGGACTCAAATATGGCTAGCGTCACTCCCTGCCTAGCCAGGGAAGCCAGATCCAAGGTTTGGAGCAACAGCACTGCCCATTTTCCATGGCCCAGTGACCTAAATCATGCATGTTCCAGCATTTTTTTGGTTTAAAGGTGCGATTTCTCATCCAATCTCCACTATTTATAACCCTGGCAAAAGCCAAAGAGTCTCTCCCAGCCCGTTTCCTCTGTCTGGCAGAAAGCCCTTCATCCCCTGCCAGCATTCCTAAGGCCAATAGAAGAGAATGATATTGGATATACCCCAGAAACATCCTCACATCAGCTGCATCCCTGCAAACTTGTTAACAGGGAAGAGTCCAGAAGCCTTTTCCTTACTCCTTAATTAAAAAGACTCCTCAGAGTACTCCACAAGCAGGTATTTCCAGCTCCAGACGATATCATACCAATCATCATCACAATTTCACTTCAAAATAGAGACGACAAGGATGCTAAGTGTGAGCCAGAACAGCATCACCACCCAGGTGACCCACACCCCAGCCCAGTGTACAGGATCAATTCTGATGCCAAATGGCTGTCTGAAGCAGCAGAGCAGGCTGCTGCTGGTACCTCATAAGGTGGGAATTAATCCACTTTTGCCCAAAGAAAGTCTGTGACAGGTTCAGCAGCACTCCAGATGAACACTGAGCCCTTTGTGACAGACACAATGGCCAGCTTGGAAGGAAAGTCTAGAAAACACTTGGGGAGCAATACATCCCACAAGGCCATGTCAAATGTAACCAAAAAGCTGGCCTACAGGTCTCTCTGCTTCATAAAATATACCCAGAGTCCCTTTTCCTGCACATTTTTTAATCCATGACTAGGAAGGCTGGTGCTACAAGCAGAAGACCCACTATTACCGAAGCAAATGAGGAGCTAAAATGCGGAGACTCACCCTGATGAGGTCATGAAGGAAGATTTTCACGCTGTCTGCCATCTCGCCTCCAGCATCACCTCTGGTTTCAAAACTATCAACTACAGGGAGAGGGGAAAAGCTGACCCCAAGCCTCTCTCATCCTGGAGATGGGAAATGGATGGAGCCTGTGGAGACAGAAAAACAACAGAAGCACGGCAGCTGTTAACAGCATCACTCTGAGACAGGTAAGTACAGCTTAAATCCCACCCCAGCCATTTTCAACAGGCTTCTCAACCCTCACTGGCAAGAACTGGGAAGAGAAAGGACCCATCCTGCTAATTCCATGTCATCTCACGTTAACTAACTTGGGGTTTCAGGAAGAGCAGAACATCTCTCCATACAACACACTGTGCCACTCATTTTCAGAAAGGAAAATCCACCAGACCAAGACCAGAGAGGTGTGAAAACATCTCTGCTACACCCAACATTAATTTAGCACTTCACAACAGGTAAGAAACTTCAGGTCTACACTGAGGAGCCTGACAAAACACGGGCTGCTCTTCAGCTGGCCCATAAAAGCAGTAATTACTCCAGACAGCCCTTTGCTAAAACTGCTGTGCTGAGCTTTCTGCTTCTTTTAAAGTGCCACAGAAACACAACAAAATAAATCAGCAGCTAATAAAGTTCGAGGAGCTTTTCCACCAAGATTCAAACCACTCTCTTCTCCTAGGCAGGAGCCACTGGCTGCTCTGGAGCAGGCTACTGTCACAAGCCCTGACACGTCAGCCTTGTTGTAGCTCTGTAATGCACAGCACAGGAGACAAACAATTAAAAAGAATTTACAAAAAAAATAAAAAAAGAAAAAAAGAAAAAAGATTTTGGTTATTTTGAGACAAAACCTGCTGGGGTTTGAAGTGCACTCCTAACGAAGCAACGAATGCCAGTTTGGATGAAACTGTGGGAGCAGAACTGGCCTTCAGCTTTATTAATATCAGATTAATCACCCTAAAATCAAGCCTTTGGGGGCAGACTAGCAGCGTCAGAGTCTTTTTGCTTTAGCCAAGGTTGTGCTGGCATAGCCGTGGCAGAAACAAAAGGCAGAAATGAGCCTCTCCTTTGTTCTCAGCACCCTTCAGGCTCAGAAACATCCGCGTTAATACGGCCAGACTCAGACATCGTATGGCCCCAGCTTCTGTAGAGAGCCCTATCTGGTTTATTTGTACCCAACGGTATTCCTGGGTAACTGCAGGACACTACACGGTTGGGGGTCACTGCATAAGGAGGGTGATCCTCACAGCACCCCAAAGATGCCAGGGAACGGGAGCCCAGGCCTGCCCCCTATAGCATTATCTCTCCCCACTTAAAGTAGGAAACCCGTGGTTATCTGGGAGAGCAAATTTACCTCAGAGCTGCCCCCGTGTTTACTGTGGGGGCCTGACCCCTATACTTTATGAGGGGCAACTATTTTATCTCGACCTATTCTCACAGTCTCCTGGCAAATACGGCGGGGGGNCTCCGAGACCCACAGTTACCTCAGGGCTTCCCCCACGATCTTCCCGAGTCCCAAAATTACCTCAAGGTTGCCCACACGGTGGCCTCGAGGCCTAAAATTACCTCAGGGTTGCCCCACCAATCCCCTCGAACCCAAAATTACCTCAAGGTTGCCCTGTGGATACCCCTGCACCCAAAATTACCCGAGTTGAGCTATGGATAGCCTCGGACCCAAATTTACGTCAAGGTTGCCCCCTGGAAGCCCCTGCACCCAAATTTATCTCAGGCTTTTCCCCACGGATCCCTCTGGACCCAAAATTACCTCAGAGTTGCCTTATGGATACCCTCGGACGCTAATTTATCTCAGGGTTGCCCTGTGGATACCCCTGCACCCAAATTTACCTCAGAGTTTTCCCCCACGTATCGCCCCGGGCCCAAAATTCCCTCAGGGCTACCCCACAGATCCTAGGGGTGCCCCCACCGATCTTCCCCGGAGAGCTCACAGTTTCTTCACGGTTTCCCTCAGGGATTCCCCCACAACTCCCTCAAGGCTCTCCCCACCTCCACCGCGGCTCACTCACCAGTGGCTGGGGCCGGGGGTATACGGAGCGGCAGGCTGCCCAGCTCCTGCCGGCCCGGGCGCCACCGCACCGCGCATGCGCCAAGATTCCAGCCGCTGCGCATGTACAGCTTCGCCTCCCCCTGCGCAGGAAAGGCCCCGCCAGCTCCGTGTTTTTGGCTGTGCGCGGGCGCGGCCCCGGCAGCTCTTCCCCTCGTTCTCCCCCACTGCGCGGGTGCGGCCCCGTCTGATCGATCCGCCCCAAGCCTGCGCATGTGCATCGCTGCAGCCGGGAGGTAGCGCGGCACCTGGCCACTAGAGGGCGCCACATGGACGGGCGAATGGAGAATTGGGGATAGTGGGGGAGTGATTAGGTACACTGGGGGGTAATGCGGGATAGTGGGGAGCGATGGGGCATACTGGGGATAGCAGGGGTTAATGCAGGATACAGAGCCTGGGGCAATTGGCACAGGAGGGATAATGGGGATGGTGGGGAATAATGGGATTCGGAGATAACGAGAACACTGGGGGATAATGGGAGATAACGGGGATTGGGGGAGTGGGATACTGGAACTGGGAGATAATGGGAACACTAGGGGATAATGGGACATAATGGGGACACTGAGGTGTAATGGGAGACAGTGGGGATACTGGGAGATAATGGGAGCAATGGAAGGTAATGGGGAGTAGTGGAAATGGGACTAATGGGGACACTGGGAAGTAATGGAGGAAAATAGGTAATAATGGGGATACTGGGAGTTAATGGTGGATACTGGGACTGAGGGCAATCACAGAATCATAGAATCATTACAGTTGGAAAGGACCCTCAAGATACCTAGTCCAACCGATAGCCCTACACTACTCTTATCCCTAAATCATCCCCTGAAGAAACACATCAATCCTCTTCTTAAAAACCTCCAGGGATGGTGACTCCACCACCTCCCTGGGCAGCCCATTCCAATATCTCACCACTCTTTCAGTAAAGAAATTCTTCCTAATATCTAATCTAAACCTACCCTGGCACAACGTAAGCCCATTCCCTCTAGTCCTGTCACTAGTCACACAGGAGAAGAGGCCAAGACCCGCCTCCCTAGAATGACCTTTCAAGTAGCTGAAGAGAGCGATAAGGTCTCCCCTCAGCCTCCTCTTCTCCAGGCTAAACAACCCCAGCTCCCTAAGCCTCTCCTCATAAGGCCTGTTCTCCAGACCCCTGACTAGCTTAGTTCCCCTTCTCTGCACCCTCTCCAGTACCTCAATGTCCTTCCTATACTGCGGTGCCCAAAACTGCACACAGTACTCGAGGTGTGGCCTCACCAGTGCCGAGTACAGTGGCAAGATCACCTCCCTGCTCCTGCTGGTCACACTATTCCTGATACAAGCCAGGATGCCATTGGCCTTCTTAGCCACCTGGGCACACTGCTGGCTCATGTTCAGCCGGCTGTCAATCAGCACCCCCAGGTCCTTCTCTGCTGGGGAGCTCTCCAGCCACTCCTTCCCGAGCCTGTAGCGCTGCTGGGGGTTGTTACGCCCAAAATGCAGGACTCTACATTTAGCCTTATTAAAACTCATCCCATTGGTCTCTGCCCATCTATCCAGCCTATCTAGGTCCCTCTGCAGAGCCTGCCTACCCTCAAGCAGATCGACACTCCCACCCAGCTTAGTGTCATCTGCAAACTTACTAAGGGTGCACTCTATCCCCTCATCCAAGTCATCAATAAAGATGTTGAACAGGAGAGGCCCCAGCACTGACCCCTGAGGGACACCGCTCGTGACCGGCCGCCAACCGGACTTGACTCCATTGAGCACAACCCTCTGGACTCGGCCATCCAACCAATTTTTGATCCAGCCAAGGGTGTGCTCATCCAAGCCACGAGCAGCCAGCTTCTCAAGGAGAATGCTGTGGGAAACTGTGTCAAACGCCTTGCTAAAGTCAAGGTAGACAACATCCACAGCCCTTCCTTCATCTAATAAGCGGGTTACCCCATCATAGAAGGAGATCAGGTTAGTCATACAGGACCTGCCTTTCATGAAGCCATGCTGAGTGGACCCGATCCCCTGGCCGCTCTGCAAGTGCTGCAGAAGCGTACTCAGGATGATCTGCTCCATCAGCTTTCCTGGCAGAGAAGTCAAACTAACAGGCCTGTAACTTCCCAGATCATCCTTCCTTCCCTTCTTATATATGGGGGTAACATTGGCTGATTTCCAGTCTGCTGGTACCTCTCCAGTCAGCCAGGACTGCTGAAAAATGATGGAACGTGGCTTGGTGAGCACCTCCACCAGCTCACTCAGCACTCTTGGGTGCAGCCCATCCAGCCCCATGGATTTGTGCTCATCCAGGTGATGCAGCAGGTCACTGACCATCTCCTCTTGGAAAATGAAGGATATGAATAGGAATGAAGGATAATAGGCACACTGGAGCACGGCGGGGACACTGGGGGGATACTAGGGACAGTGAGAATGGGCACAGCGATGCTGGAGGGACTGGGGGGGAATAAGGTAAGGGATAATGGGAAGACTGGTAGATGATATGAGGGCTGGGAGCACTGGAGGGGAACAGGAGATAGCAGGGACACTGGGACTGGGGGTAGAATAGGGGATCCTGGGCAGGTAATGGGGACAGTGGGACTGGGGGCATGGGGACACTAGAAGGGGCAATGGTGATACTGGGACTGGTGGGGGGTACTAAGGGATCACCATTTAACCCCCAGTACATTCATCATCCGCCCCTTTTATTTCTGCAGGACAACCACAACAGCCTGGAAAGAGGGTCGCACTGCTGTGCCCCAGTTTTCCCACCATTGTGCATCAATTCCTCCACTACTGTGCTCCAGATCCCCTATCACACCACTCCATCCTCCTGCAGTGGTTCCCCCTCCACCAGTCTCCTCCAGCCCAAGCGTTCCAGATCCAGGCTCTCGTACCGGCCTTTCACCACCAGCTCAGCCACAGCTCGGCCAGCGGCAGGGGCGTGTTGTAGCCCATGGCCACTGAACCCAGCGGCTACGAAGAGGTTCTCCAATTTGGGGTGTGGACCCAGCACCCCATTCTGGTCGAAGGTGTTATAGTCATAGTAACCGGCCCAAGCACCACGGGGCCGGATGGACTCAAAGGCTGGCACCCGCCGAGCCAACTGGGGCCAAACGTGCTCCTGGAAATAGTCATGATCCACCGAGAGATCACTTGGATCTGGCTCATCCTCCTGGAAAATAAATTGGGGGGGGATAAAGAATAAATGGGAGGGGGAAGTTGGGGGACCCTCATAGAATCCCAGCATGGTGGGGGTTGGAAGGGACCTATGGAGATCATCTAGTCCAACCCCACTCCTAAAGCAGTCACACACAGCATGTTGCCCAGGATCAACCCAGGTGGGTTTGGAATCTCCCCAGACAAGGAGATTCCACAACCTCTCTGGGCAGCCTGCGCCCGGGCTCTGGCAAACTCACACCAAACAAGTTTCTCCTCCTGGTCGGGTGGAACATCCTGGGTTCCAGTTTGTGCTCATTGCCTCTTGGCTTGCCCCTGGGCAATACTCAAGAGTCTGGGCCCCAGCCTCCTAACCCCACCCTTTAGTTCTTTCTCAGCATTGAGCAGATCCCCTCTGGGGCTGCTCTTCGCCAGGCTACCCTTCCCCTGGTTGAACCTCATGAGGTTCCTCTGCTCCAACTCTCAGCCTGTCCAGCTCTCACTCAATGGCAGCACAGCCTGACAGGTGCTAGCCACTCCTCCCAGTTCTGTACCATCAGCAAACTGTCTGAGGGTCCACTCTGTGCCTTCAGCCAGGTCACTGATGAAGATGTTGAACAAGACTGCACCTGATCTTGACGCCTGGGGAACACTGTGAGCCACAGGCCTCCCACCAGACTCTGCACCACTGATACCATGCCAACTATCAATAACTTTCTTTTCCTTCATATGCTTAGAGAGGACCTCCAGAAGGTCCTCTTCCAGGCACCATTCCTGCTCCCCACCTTGGGGCTCACCTCTGATGGGCTCATGCCACCAAGGTAGTTGCCAGCGATGCCGTCACGACGAAAATAGGCATGGGTGGTGTCGATCAGGAAGGGGCAGGAGAGGCCAGGGCCATCATGGCAGTGCCAGGAGAATACATACCTAGGGTGGTTTGGGGGGGCATCCCCCCCCCAAAATATATGGTGGGAGGGTTCAGGGTGGTCCCCTCGGTCTGCCAAGATGGGGGCTAGTAGGGCTGGAGTGTGAGTCCCCCCAAAATGTAGCACTGAGAGGTTTATCCTTCCACCTTTGAAGATGGGTGGTGGGTGCTGGGATGTGCTCCCGTTGCTGTGACATCCCCAGAAGAAGCACCAAGGAGTTTACTCCTCCCTCCCTTGAAGATAGATGGTGGGTGCTGGGAGGTGTCTCCCCCTTAACACCCCAAAAGAACAGCACCAAGAGGTTCACTCCCCAACCTTGAAGATGGATGGTGAGTGCAGGAATATGACCCTCCCACACACTTGTGACACCCCAAGAAACAGCACCAATGGGTTTGGTCCCAGCAACCTTGAAAATGGGTGGAGGGTGCTGAGATGTGCCACCCTTTCCCCCCCCAGCGGTGACATCCCCAAAAAGAAACCACCAAAGGAAACTAAAGGAACCAAAGGGTTCACCCCACCCTTGAAGATGGGTGCAAGTGCTGGGACGTGACACCCCCACAGTGACTCTCCAAAAACAGCACCAAAGGGTTCACAACCCTCCCTCAAAGATGGGTGGAGGTGCTGGGGTCCTCCCTAAAAGAAAGTACTGAGAAGTTCAGTTCATCCCCCCCAGGAGAAGTATGGTGGGAGCTGGGACGTGACACCCTCACCTGTGAACCCCAAAAGCCAGCAGTGAGGGGTTCATATACACCCCCTTGAAGATGAGGGGTGGCAGGTGCTGGGGGCCCCCACAAAAGAAGCACCGAGAGATGGTTGATGGGTGCTGGGATGTGCCCCCCCTCCACTGTGACAGCCCAAAATCCACCCCCCTCACCTCTTCCTGGGCTGGATGGGCAGGGGGGGCTGCTGGAGCTCCCTGGGCACCCCAGCCACCTCCAGCAGCTTCCCAGCCCAGGCACCAGCAGTGTTGATCACAATGGCACAAGCCACCGGCTGATAATCCAGGCTGTCTGGCTTGTGGATCTGGGGGGCACAGAGGACACAGGGGGATCACAGACACCCATGGGAACCCCTGTGGTGGGGGGTGGGGGGACACATGCACTCACGTGGACGTATTTGATGCGTGTGGATGACAGTGGTGATCCCTGGGGTAGCATCATGCCACTAGCTGAGGTGACAAAGCCTGGGAGTGGGTAAGATGGTGTCCTGAGGGGTTTTCTTTGGGGGGTACCCCAATGTGTGTGTCCCCCTTCTCACCTCGCACCTCCCCAGAGCAGCTGTAGACCCCTAGGGATATGGCTTTGCGGCGGAAAGCATTGAGAAGGGTCCAGGGGTCAAACCAGCCTTCATCCTCCAGACCTGGCGGGGGGAAAAAACATGGGGAGGACACTGCAGTGTGACCCCACAACAAACCCAGATTTGGGGGGGTGGACCCTCCCTTCCCCAAATAAAGCAGGATGAAGGATGCACTCATTGAGGATGGGGATGGAGATGAGGATGGAGATGGGAATAGTAATGGGGGTGAGGAACAGAGGGATAGGGATGGGGATTATGAATACAGGAAGGAGGGGAAGGAGGAGCAGGACAATGAACAGGAGAATGAGGATGGCCATGGGGATCAGAAGGGGATGCGGATGTGGATAAAGAGGATGATGAAGATGAGGAGGATGATGAAGATGGGAAAGAGGAGGAGGATGAAAAGAGGGATGTGGATGAGAATGGGGTGAGGATGATGAGGAGGATGAAGATGGGGATGAGGAGGATGATGAAGATGGGAAAGAGGAGGAGGATGAAAAGAGGGATGTGGACAAGAATGGGGTGAGGATGATGAGGAGGATGAAGGTGGGGCAAGGAGGATGAGGAGGGGGATGAGGATGTGTATTGGTGTTAAGGAGGGTCCCCTTACCCCCTCATACCGTAGGAGGCCAGAGCCACATCCTGTGTGTCTATCCAGGGGAATTTTTCCTTCAGCTGGGTGGGGGACAGCAGGGCCACCTGTGCCCCTTCCTCCCTGGGGATGGGCACCAAGCATGCCAAGTGGGCATCAGGACAAGACCCCTCTCAAAAACCCCAGGGTGGGGTTTGTGTGTGTCCCCCACCTCTGGAGCCGGACAGTAGCCTCCAGCCTAGCAGCATTTTGTTGGGAGGTGAGGAAGAGGTACCCTGAGGGCTGGAACTGGATGTCGACAGGGGGTTCACTGGGCACTCCAAGGTGCTCCTGGCAAGGGAAAGTAGCACCCTGGTGAGCCTCCCCAAATAAATAACCTCCCCAAAGAAATAACACCCCTACAATAACCCCACATACATTGATGTTGCGGAGGAAGCTGGCAGAGAAACGGGACATGCGGATATTTTCTGGGAGGGAAAACTGCTGCCGGATCCCTCCCACCGACAGCACCGTGGAGGCTTGGGAATACTGAA